>VYZP01068634.1:13013-36183 GCA_013400635.1 Hypocryptadius cinnamomeus | reverse complement strand
TTCAGCCCTGATTGTTCAGTTCATGTCATCAGCTCTAGCAGCAATCTCTCTGCAAGCCCAGGTAACCCTTGTCTGGTATTTTGCTGAAACAATCATAGAATGTCAGTGGACTGGAGAGGTATCAAATATCTTTTTATGTTATTATTGCAAGTCCTCTATTTCTTTAAGGATTGTATCAACTATTTGATTTGATACTGGTTTCTACAAGAAGTAGATGCCATTACAGATATAACCACTGCTCTACTCAAACCAGAACTGTTTGTAGTCCTACTGCTTCTGAGAGGATTGCCATGTGTTTACTACAGACAGAATTAAAGCTGCCATACTTAACTCATTTGCAAAGATACAGTAGGTTTGATAACCACAAGAAGGAGACAAACCAGAGCAATTTAAACATTTACAGATTCATTTTCCCCCCAAGATGGTGTCCAGTCAGTTTTTCAGGCAGTCGTATAACATAGGTGAGTTTGCTGGGGATTCTTGGGGCAGGTTGCAGGCTCAGCACCTTCAACCATTCCTATTTTTGTTTATGAGTCTACAATCAGCAGCTTGAATTTCACACACATCCAATTGATCTCTTCACACCTAATGTCTCTAATCAGCATTTTTAAGCAGGAATGACCATGCCTTCCAGTCCTTTTACATCCTGTGTCTGGTTTACACATACATTCTCTACCTATTTCAGTTAGAGGGTATGGGTTTTTTTCAGTTGAAAATGTTTAGTGAAATCCCTAACAAAAGGGAGGTTGACAGCAAAAGGTGCTTTATACTGGTATTGATTATTCCTGCAGATTGGAACAAACTTTGTTTGCATCATCCCTACCTGCAAGGAGGGGGCAGCTACACCCCAGTCATACCAGTTTCCAACTAGAAGAGTTAAACTGATGTAAAACCCCTGTGCTCTTTAGCCTCGAGGAGCAATTGGGAGTTTAAAAGGCAGAAATCAGATTTCAAGCATGTGAATAAATGCATGCCAGAACCTAGCACTTAACATGAAATCATTTCTTAATGTGGTTGGAAGGGGCACAATACTCCTACAATACAAAAGGCAGGAAATTCAGAGTTAGCACCTGTGCACCATCACCTTCTGGGTGCTGGAGTGCTCTGTGACACATTTGGGATTTAGCTGCTGCTCTGCTGTCTACACAGCCCAGTTCTGCAGCCTCCTCTGAGGGATGGCCTCCAGACTCTGGGTGCCCTGCAGCAGCAAATGCCACCAGGAGTGACATTCCCAAATGCAGTTTCAGGCCTCTTTGTTGAAGCTGGAATGCTCAGAGCTGAAGAGCTGGGAGTTAAAATCTGCAGCTACCAGTGTTTGCCTTCTGCTTTGGAGCCCCTTTGACTTCATTATTTCATCTACATACGTCATCCTTAGCAATGCCAGTTTAAAAAATATCTCGCTCATTCAGTACACTTAAGTAGCTCAAAGTTTGAAGGTTTTAAGGGGAAAAAAAAGCCGTTGTGAGGTTCATGGTGAGAGCAGAACAGCAGATTACAGTCCAGGATCTAACTCCCACAGCCCCCCAGTGATTAAATACGCAGCCAAAATTTCAGTGTGGTCCAAACTGGGCACAGCTCCAGGGGATTAGAGGCAGGTAGGTATGTGAGGATGAACCCTGGCTTGCTGCTTGGCAGGGACAGGGATTTGGAAACCCAGGCAACCACCACATCCACAAAAATCAAAGGACAGCAAGGAGGAGACAAAGTTCTGCTCTCTTGGAAACAAAGAGCTGCCAAAATGTTCGTGTCAGGGATTTTTTTTCACTTGCTTTGGGTAGGCAGAGATGGGTTGCAGCCAAGTAGCTCAGGACCTCAGTAGCACCCAGGGACCAAAACAGAAAGTGCAAAAATGGGTGTGTGTTTAGGGGAGCTCTGTAAACACAAACCCTGCTCACAAACTGTTAAGCATATTCAAGACTTGGAGTTTTTGCTTTGGCATTATGTCCTTTAATGAAACTACTGGCAATGAGGTAGTAATTTTTTTCCTTTGGTTTGAATTTCTAAAAAGCATAATTTCAGCAATTTTTCTCTGTTCTTACACACACACACAAATTGCTTTAGACAGGAAGAAATTGCTTTAGACAGGAAGAATTTTCTAAATTGAGTTAGACTTGAATCAAATAATTGAAAACCTATTTTTAAAAAGCACTGTGGTACTTTGCATTCTTAAAAAAAATTCTTGTATTCCCAATTGTTTTTCAGTAAACTTTCATCGGTCTGTTTAAAGTTCTGCAAGTGTGAATATTCAAATTTCAAACATCTGGCTTCAAAATCGAGCATTTCAGAAGTGCTATATCCCCTCTTACTGCAGAATTGTCAGTAAAACTTCAGCAAAGACCAGCTCTTTTCTTTGCCAAGGGCTCGTTCTGCATTATTCACTCAAATAGGCTTTTTTTCCCCATTGACTGGAACGGGAATAGAATCCATCTTGAAATAGTAGCCCCCCTGGTTTAATCCATGACAAGAGACAAACAAATAGACCCTTTGAAATGAGTTTCATCTTTTGTGTCCCATTTGTTCTGTGATGCAGCTCTCAATTGGATCTTTTCCTGTCTGTCTGTCTGTGGTTGAAAAGCAACATGCTGTAGTTAAACCCACTTGTAAATTGTAGCATTTTACAGATGAACTCCCCCGGGGATCTACTAAAAAGCTACTTGAGTTTAAGAACCAGAAGTCAAAAAAGGGTTAATTTGCTTTCCCTTTCTCATTCTGTTTCTAGTAGTTTCTTGTTTAAAAAAGATCTCTGTACTTATATGTCTCATACTGTATGTATCTCCATATACAGTAAAAAGATTCTTCATACACAGGGTCTGATCCTGCCTGCACTGAAGTTCATTTATTTGTAAATCATGGAAAAGAATTCCCTTTTATAGTGGGCCCAGCCACAAATTTCCTATTTTCTTGAGCCAACAATCTTATCAACAACCTGCTTTGTGGATCTAGAGCTAGAAACTGCCTCAGAGTTTTTAATCTTGTGAAAAGGTAACTCTGGAACTAAAACTGCAAGAAGCTGGCCCAACTGCTCTGCCAGCTGGACAGACTGGTTGGCTATCCAGAAAAAAACACCAGCAGCTTCAGCAGCAACAATAAGCCCACACACGTCACATTTTGAAAGAATGACATTATGTATAAGGAAATGCACTGGAAATGTATAAACTGTTATGTGATATAACTGCATAAAATGAGCAACTCTATAAAGGCTTGATCAAAGGGGGCTGTGCTGTTTACAGTGATGTGTGCCCCTTTTCTGCACCAGTCTTTCAAACCCTCCCATGAGGATTTGTGTAGCATTGCATCACCTCCTGAAGCCAGTTCCAACTGCACAAGGGTGTTACTAATGAATAAAGAAGAAAAATCTTAGTTGCTCATCAGCAGCAAGTAACTGTCTCTGTCAGCAAGGTGGAGCTCCAGGTATTGCTTTTTCCAAGCCTTTGTGATTCACACTTGCTGTTGTCTTCAGGGTGCTAGAGGGGTGAAAATCTTCTACAGACAGGCCAGCTGCCTTGAATAAACACCTGCTTTGGTCTGCAGTGATTGCCTCAGTTGCAGGTACCAAAGTGCTGCGCATTCAAACCATTCTCTCTCTGAGTGCTGAGCATGGCTGTGTAGAGGGGAGCCTCCAGCCAACCCAGGCCGGGGTCTCCATCCAGCCACAGCACTTTGCCGAGAATATCTGCTCTGGCAGGACCAGGAGAGATGTTTGTGTGATTTCCCCAGTGCCTGGTGAGTGCCTGTGCTCCCTGCCTGCTATTCACTGGCATGCAGCAATCAGGTTTCTGCAAAGGCTCTCTGGAGCTTTCTGCAGCTTCTCTCTGTGCTCTGACCATCTCATTCAGACCCACTCAGACTTCCACCATTCCACTGTGGACAGTAGGTGAAGCTGTTGCTATCCAAACTGAGCCTGAGAGCACCAGCAGTGTGCACATTTGTTTGCCAGACAGCACACTGGAAGTCGGGTAGCAGAGAATGGTTTTCTTAGAATTAAATACTTTACATGAGAGGTCCCAGATTCTGTTTTCTTTCTCTGTTGCCTTATTTGACATAAAGTCATCCTCCACATTCCCCAGTTATTCCTGTCCTCTCCTAGCTGGGACATTCCCCAGGGAGTCCCTCACTATTTAGTGTTGTGATTATTATTTTAGGTACTGAGGTATCACAGACATGGACACTGCTTTGAGAAACACTTGCACTAAGGGAGGGCACAGAAACAGCCTGCACTTCAACCCTGCTGGAAGGAGCATCTAATCCAACTGCCAATCCTTAGTCCAGGAGGAATTAATTTGACACCTCAGCAACTTAATAAAAAGCATTAAACACATTTTCTAGTTTAAATTATTTCTTCACCTGCTGTAGTAACTCTGAGCCTATTCTTGGAGTTTCCTTACAGCCAAAGGCCTTTACTGGGCACATTGTCACAATCCCTACAGAATAAAGATCTACTTCCCATAAAAGCTTTTTCCCTGCATTTCAGAAAAATGTGTGTTTTAAAAGATCATTCAGATGTTTCTGCAGGGAATACAGCATTTGTCATCAGGTTCTGATTTGGTGTACCAATAATAGCATTCAGAGGAAGAGGAAAATGGCAGGGAAACAACTTGCCCTCACTCTCCATGTTTCTGCCACCTTTGTTGAACAAAGTTCTTCTCTAATGACAGGATTGTGGCATTTTTCCTCCTACATCAGCTTGTGGTGTGCATGCAGTGCTTATCTGAAAACTTTTGCTTTATAGGAGAGGGTGTTTATCATTAGTACTGTTTGGCTCCTAAAGCACTGGCTCAAAATTGGGCTGAGAAACTTTAGTGTAAATTCAGCACTCCAGTATTTAATTACTGGAGTATTAGAATATGCAGGTTTCAAAACCAAATATTTCACTGATGTGGCATAAAAGCACTGCACAAAGATATTACAAAACACAAGTGTTGGCTACCAAGCAGAGGAACTGACTGAGCAAAACCAATAAAATGAAGACTTTGATCCCCTTTCCAGGAGGTATAACTAGACTAGGCAGATCCTTACCTGTGCCAGTGCAGCAACTCACTAACAGGAGTTCAAGTCCCTCTGCACAGGCTGTTCTACAGGTGTGTTAAATCGCCCAGATGAAGCAAGGTGACACTTAAAACCTGAAGTCATTCAGAAATGGGTTCTATTTTGTTTGCCTCTGGGAATGAAGGCCTTCCTGCAATGGACACAGGTAAACACTTCTTTTAGGAGACAGGCCTTCATCTCATCCACCATCACAGGACTCACTACGAAACCTTCCTTTCCCTTTCCTGCTGCAGAGCTGCCCTTCAGTCTGAATTGGCCTTATGTTTCCATTGTTACTAGTAGTAGTAGTAGTAGTAGTAGTGTTATTGTTGCTATTGTTATTATTGTTATTGTTGTTGTTATTGTTATTATTGTTAATAAGTTTCTGATCTCCAGAGTCACAAAAGCAGTTTTGGAAAAAGCCAATTGCAAGCCAATAATGTGATATTTTCTCTGCAGAAGTGAAGAGTTGAAAACCATAGGTGCAGAAGGTTTGAATTGCTCTGTTTATTTCTTCTTTTTTTTTTTTTTAACTCTCAAAAACGTTGGCTGTTATACTGCTGGACATAGGATAAGACCTGTCAGAAGCAATCAAGAAATTCAAGCCTTAGTGAAACAACACCTTAGGGTAATTTACATCTTTTTCAGCCGTCAGCTATGCCAGGATCACCTCCTTCCTCTGTATTTAGCACCCACCAGACCTGTTTGGGTATTGCTGTACACCCACAGACAGCCTGTGAATGCACAGGGTGAACTGAAGCCTTATTTATTCTATGCAATAATTTGAATTTAGTGATAAATTTGGCTGAGTCAAGTTAGTGGATAAACCAATCTAATGGCTCACTGCTGCCGAAACAGGGGGCTGCCTCCCTGCTCTGGGCCAGGGGTCCATCTCTGTCACATGGGTCACTGCTGCCAGAAAACCACCAGGAACGATGGTAAATCAGTCTGGAGTGGGAGCCTTTCCTCTGTTTGAAACACTCAGCTTCACTGCACCAACCCAGGCACTTCTGCAGTGCTAAAACTCTCTTCAGAGGAAAGGCATTTGCTGGTTTCACTGTTTTTCTCCAAAGAGGCAAATTTGCCTTGTGGCAAGGTCTCATGAAAGTCAGCAGAATTTAGAGTCTTTGGGCACTTCTGAAAAACCCTGCCTGGCATGCTGGTTCCCACAGTCCCATACTGCCACAGCTTGGCAAATGCTCCAGTGCAGTTGCACATCATCAGTACAAAAATGTGCAGCATATTGAAAAGTGAAAATGTGGCAGAGTGTAAAACAAAAAGAATTTGTTATTAAAAAACCCAACCTAGCAGTTGGGAAACTGGACTGGACTGTTTTTTCTGTTTTCTCCATTTCCATATTCCATAATCCAGACTTGTTATACATTTCCGGTTTGGCTTCAACTTTTAATAAAGTGGCTGCTGAATTTCCAGCCTGTCACACAGGCACTGCAGAATTCAGAAATCTTGACCCCAGCTGGTGGCAAAATATGTAGACAGGAAGAAAAGCACCAGTCTAGGAGAAGCAGGAAAATTGAGAACTCTAAGTTAATCAGTTCTCTTAAAAAGAGGGTGGTTACTATTCAAGTAGTAATTTATTGAGATAAAGGAACCATGAGTCACAGAAAGACTTAGGTTGCCTGCAAGGGAATGTCTTTCTCTTTTTTTTTTTTTTTTTAATCTTTCTACACATCCCATTCCAATATCAACAGAGAAAAACTGCACTTCTAAGAAAAAAGCCTGGTGGTTTCACAGAAAAAAAAAAAAAGGAGTTCAGCTCTGCAGAATCTTATTAGATTATTAGAAGGCTTATTAGAAAAGGTCTGTATTTTCAGTAGTCTAGTTTACATTTACAGCATCAGTGAAATCAGCAGCCTGAAGATCAGCAAATCCATCATCTCCCCTCTGATACACAACCAGAAACTGCTTTTAAATTGGTCCTAACTACAAATCATGTAATCAAAGGCACNTGCAGTGCTTATCTGAAAACTTTTGCTTTATAGGAGAGGGTGTTTATCATTAGTACTGTTTGGCTCCTAAAGCACTGGCTCAAAATTGGGCTGAGAAACTTTAGTGTAAATTCAGCACTCCAGTATTTAATTACTGGAGTATTAGAATATGCAGGTTTCAAAACCAAATATTTCACTGATGTGGCATAAAAGCACTGCACAAAGATATTACAAAACACAAGTGTTGGCTACCAAGCAGAGGAACTGACTGAGCAAAACCAATAAAATGAAGACTTTGATCCCCTTTCCAGGAGGTATAACTAGACTAGGCAGATCCTTACCTGTGCCAGTGCAGCAACTCACTAACAGGAGTTCAAGTCCCTCTGCACAGGCTGTTCTACAGGTGTGTTAAATCGCCCAGATGAAGCAAGGTGACACTTAAAACCTGAAGTCATTCAGAAATGGGTTCTATTTTGTTTGCCTCTGGGAATGAAGGCCTTCCTGCAATGGACACAGGTAAACACTTCTTTTAGGAGACAGGCCTTCATCTCATCCACCATCACAGGACTCACTACGAAACCTTCCTTTCCCTTTCCTGCTGCAGAGCTGCCCTTCAGTCTGAATTGGCCTTATGTTTCCATTGTTACTAGTAGTAGTAGTAGTAGTAGTAGTGTTATTGTTGCTATTGTTATTATTGTTATTGTTGTTGTTATTGTTATTATTGTTAATAAGTTTCTGATCTCCAGAGTCACAAAAGCAGTTTTGGAAAAAGCCAATTGCAAGCCAATAATGTGATATTTTCTCTGCAGAAGTGAAGAGTTGAAAACCATAGGTGCAGAAGGTTTGAATTGCTCTGTTTATTTCTTCTTTTTTTTTTTTTTAACTCTCAAAAACGTTGGCTGTTATACTGCTGGACATAGGATAAGACCTGTCAGAAGCAATCAAGAAATTCAAGCCTTAGTGAAACAACACCTTAGGGTAATTTACATCTTTTTCAGCCGTCAGCTATGCCAGGATCACCTCCTTCCTCTGTATTTAGCACCCACCAGACCTGTTTGGGTATTGCTGTACACCCACAGACAGCCTGTGAATGCACAGGGTGAACTGAAGCCTTATTTATTCTATGCAATAATTTGAATTTAGTGATAAATTTGGCTGAGTCAAGTTAGTGGATAAACCAATCTAATGGCTCACTGCTGCCGAAACAGGGGGCTGCCTCCCTGCTCTGGGCCAGGGGTCCATCTCTGTCACATGGGTCACTGCTGCCAGAAAACCACCAGGAACGATGGTAAATCAGTCTGGAGTGGGAGCCTTTCCTCTGTTTGAAACACTCAGCTTCACTGCACCAACCCAGGCACTTCTGCAGTGCTAAAACTCTCTTCAGAAGAAAGGCATTTGCTGGTTTCACTGTTTTTCTCCAAAGAGGCAAATTTGCCTTGTGGCAAGGTCTCATGAAAGTCAGCAGAATTTAGAGTCTTTGGGCACTTCTGAAAAACCCTGCCTGGCATGCTGGTTCCCACAGTCCCATACTGCCACAGCTTGGCAAATGCTCCAGTGCAGTTGCACATCATCAGTACAAAAATGTGCAGCATATTGAAAAGTGAAAATGTGGCAGAGTGTAAAACAAAAAGAATTTGTTATTAAAAAACCCAACCTAGCAGTTGGGAAACTGGACTGGACTGTTTTTTCTGTTTTCTCCATTTCCATATTCCATAATCCAGACTTGTTATACATTTCCGGTTTGGCTTCAACTTTTAATAAAGTGGCTGCTGAATTTCCAGCCTGTCACACAGGCACTGCAGAATTCAGAAATCTTGACCCCAGCTGGTGGCAAAATATGTAGACAGGAAGAAAAGCACCAGTCTAGGAGAAGCAGGAAAATTGAGAACTCTAAGTTAATCAGTTCTCTTAAAAAGAGGGTGGTTACTATTCAAGTAGTAATTTATTGAGATAAAGGAACCATGAGTCACAGAAAGACTTAGGTTGCCTGCAAGGGAATGTCTTTCTCTTTTTTTTTTTTTTTAATTCTTTTTTCTTTTTCTTTTTCTTTTTTTTTCTTTTTTTTTTTTTTCTTTTTTGAGAGAAGACACTTGTGTGTGCATTTGCAGCTTATAGCTAAGAGGTTGGAGCTAGAAAGCTAATCAGCCATTCTGTCTCCTATCTGCTGGCGTTGGGGGAAGGGGAATGTGGGCAAACAGGCATTAAATTCCACTGGCAGGCGACGGGAAGGTATTCCTTGATAAGCAGCATCCAAGATGATGAGCCATAAAGCAAAGCCCCTGTGAGGAAGCAGGGGAAGAGGTAGGGAAAGCTTTAACCATCTGTCTCAACCCAGCCTTGCTCAATGCTTGCCAGAGCAGAGGTCACCACCAACAATAATAACCCTGGAGAAGCCAGACGTATGCTTTCCATTCACCAATAATCTACAAAGCATCTTAGGGTGAAATCCTGGCTCCTCTGAAGTCAATGGGAGCTTTGCCAACGACTTCAGTGGAGCCAGGTTTTCATCCCTGATAAATTTAAAGCAACCCCTAGGCTTAAAGATGAAACGACGGCATCCTGGGAGTGGGTGCAGGCTGAGGAGCAGCAATGCTTCTCTGAAAAGCTGTCAGATCTTACAGACAGGATGCCTTCACAGGCAATCAGGTAAACACCAATAGTTTTTAACTGCTGGGACTGCTTCAGTATAGGACCCCAGTGAGTCTTGATACTGTGACATAAAACCCTGTGGTCCTTCTCACTTGTGAGATAAAGCATTTAAAGTGAGTTATGTTGGTTTATATTGTATGATACTGATTTTTTTTTCTCTCCCCTTCTTATCTAGTGATTTTCATGTTGGCCTTGAAGGTTGTCACCTGGTGGCACTCATCCAAAGTGAGGATTTTTCACACTTGACCAAGTACAATCAATGAAACAAACCGAAATGTTCATTTCAGTTCCCAGGGCCACCCAGCCTCTACAATGTGCTGTGTCTTAGGCAATACTTTGGTTTTCAGGACTCAACACCAAGTGTAGGTGCCTGCACAGTGATGAAGAGGGGTTGGCCCCAGGCAGCGTGGTGGATAGCACATGGGGTGATAAGCTGTGATGGCTACGGCAGGAGACAGGAGAATCACCATCAGGACATGTCAGCAAGGACATGACAAATTCAGCCCTGGCCAAAGTTTGCTGGCCTGGAGCACTGAAAGTGGTACAGTGGCAGTTTTGTTGGCAGGCTGGTGTAAGGGAGACTCTGGGCCCTTCCTCTGGCAGTGTCATAGCTGCGGCCAACAGGCTGCTGAAACACCTCCCAGGAGAGAGTCCTCACCCCGTGGTGGAGGCTGCAACATGGACAGCCACTACTCGCTCTAGAAGCTGCACAACGAGGAACATGGGACCTGTGAGGTGTGTGAGAGGCAGGGGGTCAGAGGACATCCCATAGCTTACTGGCTGCCATCACATCAGCTGGGCTACACCACCTGACTGGGCACTGTGGTGCTCATCAAAGAGCTTGGGCTCTTTTCCCAATGGCTCTTGCTATTTTCACTGGCGCTGGCAAGAAGCTGGGAGTGCACAGGAGCTGAGTCTGCCTTTATCACTGGAGGGAAGAGAAATGGAAGGTAAAAGCTGGAGGTGGAAGGGTGAGGTGTGAGCTGTGAACCTTTACAGGGAGCTATCACAGGAACACACCTCTCTTATCCCAGCACCGCTGTCAGACCCACTTGCTGATCCACCTCCCTGCTGAGTGCCCACAACCACATCCCAGGACCAGTATCCCCCTCAGGCTAGCTATAGTCTCCTCCTCCTGGTGAACCCTGACTTCATCTTCCAGGGACTACATGGTGGCTGCTTGAACAAGTGTCCGCCCAGCTAGGAGAAGAGAACTTTCCCCTTTGCTTTTAAATCCATCTCCCATCCAGGTCTTGATTTAGCTGTCTGGACTCATCGATGAAGTCATCTGCTGACAGAAGAGTGTTTGTGAATTTAAAGGGGCATCTCCAGAGCATGTGTGTGCCCACTCCTGCCTCGCTGCCCCAGACAGCCTCACAGGCAGCAGTGCCATTCCCAAGTGCTACTTTTACACCAGCTTTTTCCAGTGGGAAGAGGCTTTGTTTCCTCGCTGCCATCCGCCTGCAGCTGAGAGCAGCACTGCTCCGTCCCTCCCTAGCTTTGCACAACAGCTCAACGCCTTGATGTGCCACGGGGAGATGCACACCAGTACGGGCCCATCTCATCTGGATTAAAGATGTCTTTTGGTTCAGTTTCATAAGGCAAGGGAGAACTTGCATTACCCAGAGCTCGGCGGCAGATCCATGTGTGTGTTTTAAACCAGACTGTCGCTCAGACTGTTTCACATTATGAGCCCTCAGTCTTGCTCTGGCTGTCGACTGGTACTATATAAGCTCTGAAATACAGAACTCATGTGCCAAGTTTCCACTTTTCTTCAACAGCCGGGATCCACTGACAGCCACTAGGTATGGTCAGACTTTGGCAAACCTGGAGGACACTTGTGCCTCTTGGCTGCCAAGCCTGCCTCCTGTAGCTGCCCTGCTTCTGCTCAATGCCACTAGGATCGCAGTAAGGGTGGCAGGAGGAGAGCCAAGGCCGAGCGATGACAACTGAAGTACAATCACTGTTTTTATCTTCTCAATATTTTGATTAGCCCAAGGAATGTTTGGGTTAAAAAAAAAAAAAAGGCACCACATTTTTTAAAAGCCATGTGAGAGTCCCACAGGCTGTTATGGCTTTATGCAGTATTGAATAGCTCTGTATGATCCAAGAGCATCAGTGCCACACTGGGTAATTTTTGACAAGTGATTTCATGAGATGGGAGTTGTACCTCTGACACACTCAGGGCAGACCCATGGGAGTCCCTGCCCTGCACAACCATCTGTGCTGATCATTCCTACTGCAGTGCTAACATGGAGTACATTTGTGGATTTAAAAATCCTTAAATCTGAAGGTTTGGGGCTTGTGGCTTTTGGTCACATCTTTAATGACACCCCAGTGCAATTGTATTAACTATATTCTTGCCTGATTCCTGCACAATCACTGACAGTGGTTATCACTGGAAGAGTACGAGACATCATTCTGACTCACTCATGACCACAGCCTTCAGATGCTCCAAGACCTGCAAGGAACCTCCAGGGAGCTCTGATTCTCCCCATGCCCCAAAAGTGCCAGTTTTCCAGGGCACAGTGTGGGCTAAGGCTCCCATGATGTGCCTTGTCCCAGCTGGCACCGCACACTGGAAGAACACCTCACCCTTACCTTGCAGGAAACCCTGCTGAGGACACTGGTCTCCAGATGAAAACATTTCAGATTGGGGGGTACTTTTTCCCCAGTTTAGACATTTTAGACCAATTCAGCCTCTCAGCTGTCACATACTCACAGATTGTTCATATCCTCATTTTTACACATAACATTCCCAATTGCGCAAGAATGACAACAAAGATTCCAAAACTCCGATTTTTTGTTAGGTGGCTTTATTTATGCTTCAAGTTGATTTGAGCTGTGTTTGTTCTTGTTACACTGAGCTGCACCTTGAGCACCCACAAAGAGGTCCAGCTCCCTCAGACTGGACGCTGAGATATTGACTTGCAGCAAGTGATAATCCAACCTTCATTTTCACGTATTGTCAAGTCCACATTACTTTTTAATTTGAGGGCCTCCCATCTGAGAGAGAAAGGTTTTTCCAGAGTACTGACACAGGTCAGCAACCCAGAGGAAGAGTAAGGAGTGTCAAACCCCGGTGGAGTCCCACTAGGGACGCACAGACCAACTGAAAGGGACGTGTCACTTCAGGGCAGGTCCATCCCAGCCGAGCAGCGACGGCAGTCGGGACGCAAGGTGCAGCCGTGTGTGGGAAGGGGTGCGGGTGCAGCAGTGGGATGTCCTGGCGAAGCAGGGCACGGAGAGGAGCAGGTCGGCACGGGGAGGAGGGGAGCAGCGTGGTGGGGGGACACGCTAGGTTGGAGCAGGAGCTGCAGAGAGGGAGAAGGAAAAGGGGGGGAGCAGGGGAAGGAGGCAGGGCAGTATAAAAGCATCCGACACGTACCTCTCCCGACACAGAGCGAGGGGGCGAGAAAGTGGGTCTGGAAGCAGAAGCAGCAGCAGCCAGGAGGAGCGGCAGCCGCTTGCAAACGCGCACGCACGGTGGCAGGAGAGAGTGCGGCGCTACCCCTGCCAGCCCTAGGGCACTGGAGGGAAGAGAGAGGAGAGATGGAGCCAGGTATCCAGCTCCCCGGGAGGGCAGCGGGCAGCTGAAGCTTTGTGCAGCCCCTCGACCTCTGCCCCTATCCCATTTCCCACGGCTGAGCCAGAGGGTAGAGAAGGGGAGGAAGAAGAAGGAGGACGGGAGAGGGAAGCTGTAATTTGCCCCTCTTTTTCCCCGGGGAGCTCGAGGGCTGGGAGCCGGCGGGGGTCGCGACGCGCCCCACTCCGTCCCCCCCGCACCGCGAGGGGCCGGGGCAGCGCGGGCCCGGCGGGGCGGGCAGGGCAGGGCAGGGCAGGGCGACGCCTCGACGGGCGTCGGGAGAGGAGGGGGGAGCGGCGGGGCGAGCGAGGACACGGCGGCGGCGGCGGGGGAAGCTGGTTCAGGGGCCACCCCCATCCCCGCGCGCGGAGGNTCCTCCTCCTCCTCCGCCTCCTCCGCGTCCGCCGCCGCCGCCGCGGGGCCCTAAAGCCGCCCGGTTCAAGAGGATGGTGCGGCTGGCGGCCGAGCTGCTGCTGCTGCTGGGGCTGCTCCTGCTCACCTTGCACATCACCGTGCTGCGCGGCGGCGGAGAGCCCCACGCCCCCTCGGCTGCCGGCAACCACAGCCAGCGGCAGGTGAGTGCCGCCCCGCCTTCCCCACCACCCTCCCGTGTCCCCCGGGGCCGTCGGGGGCGGCCGGGCAGCGGGGGCTGGCCGAGCTGACGGGAGCCGGCGCCGTGCACCTGCCCCGTCCGCCTTCTCCTCCTCCTCCTCACGCCGCCCGCTCCCGTCTGACCCCGAGGGCTCCCCCGCCCGAGGGCTTTCCCCGGGCGTTTACGGGGTGTCCCCCGCCCTCCTTGGCTTTACGCTGTCGGGGCAGCGGTGGCAAAGGCTGAGCTGCTCCGGCGCCGCGGTTCGATGCCATGCGGGAGGCGTCGGGGTGGCTCCCACGCGTGTTCCTGCAGCGGAGGACGGCCAGCGCGCCTGGGGAGCCTGTGGGGCAGACAAGGGGTGGAAGCAGCCGTGTCAGGCACGGCATGTTCCACCTAGGGCATCCCTTCGTGGGGGCGCAGGATTCCCTAGAGTGTTCCCCTAGAGTGAGAGGGGAACAGATAGGTGTATGGTCTCGGGAAATACTGGAACTAAGTGTATGGCTTTCCTTGGAAAGCCTCAGGAGACAGGCTGACATTGAGTCCTGAAATAGGCAAGAAACTTAGGGTCATAAGTGCTTGTGATGTGAAGGACAGCGCTTGTGACCCAGCTAGCCCATTCCGGTCGTTTGAAAGACTTCTCCCATGAAACTCCAGTGTGTATTGTGTCCGACAGAGGTGAAGGACTTTTTTTTGTTCTGTTTTGGTATTTTTGCAAGTTGTTCTTTTTATTCAGTATCATATATTGCCATTCATTGGCTGCGGTTGGCGACAGTGGTCAAAGCTGCAGAATCACCAACATCCGCAGACAAAGCTTGTAAATCTCTGGTCAGTTGCATGTGCCCTGGCATGCTCTCTTCTCCTCCATCCAAGTGGTAAAATAAAATCAACTACCAAGTCATGCGATAAACTGACAAAAAAAGTCATAATTATTATCACTGTAAATTTATGTAAACCATCCATCATCTGGGTGAGAATCATAGCACCAGCTGAGGATAAAAGTCAAGGAGAAGTAAGGAGAGTGCATGCTGTACTGGCCACTGTATGCATGGGATCCCCAGCTGGTGGTCCACAAAATTAACCCACTAGCCACAGGAGGGAACACAGAGCTGCAGGCTCAACATCCCAGTCACAGCCTGGAGTCAGGTCCCCCTAACTCAGAAAACCTCCTGCTGAATTTGAGGTGAGTCCTGCTGAGGAGTGCTGAGCCCTGCACTGCGGGTAAGGCCCCACCATGCTGTCGCTGCAGTTTTATCACCGGCTTGACATTCCAGGATGTTGGTTTTTTTTAATATCTGCAAGATTTCTGGTAATGGTGTTTTATAAATGATGCTTTCTTTTCTCCTGGCACTGGGAATGCCTTTTTAAATGATGTTCCTTGCAAAAGTAAATGTGGAGAGGGTTTTTTATGAGGTGTTTGCTATCATTAGAATAACCCTGAATTTGCCTTTTCTTGACAGGCTTGTAGCATAATGAGAGAAACATCTGGGCAATTGGGAACTCTGGGTGATGCCATTTCCCTGAGGAGCTCCTTTTAGAGCACTGTTGTAAGGTTAGGGTGAAACAAGAGGAAAATCATCTTCAGATAATAATCTTGGATTATTATCATTGTAGTTGGCTGTCTCATGAAAACCTGTAGATTGTTGACTTCAAGATTTTTTTCTGTTTGGTGATGTTTTACAGATTACCTTAATAAACTCTTTGCCTTTAAGCATCGTGATAGCTTTAGCAGTTCATATTTTCATAGTGTTTTGCCATTTGTAGAATTGAAATTCTTATACACTTCCCAACTCCATTGATTCTGAAGTTATGTATTTGAGAGACAACGTCTGTACAAAACATTACGGGGAGAAAGGATATTGATCAGAGAAATTGGTTAAACAGATGGAAGTCTATCAGTTTTCTGGTTTTAGAACTTCCAGGGATTCTATTGCTCTAGAAAGTTGCACTTAAGCAAGAAGATGCTTCCATTCAGAGCATCACAATATAAATCTCAATGAGAAGTTTGCACTGGGGTCTTCTGATTTTGGCAGGTTTTGGGCTGTATCATGGCATATGCTGAAGTAAATGCAAAATCCTCGTGCACTGCACTCACACAGAAGAGAATCAGTGTGGGAAATGAAACTGCACAAACTCAGACTTGTTGATATAAGCACTTAGACATCTCTCAGGGTTTTTCTGCCCTGGTACATCTGTGGAGAGGAGTGATTGTGAGAAGTGAGTAGATCAATATTGCATTTGATGAAATTTCTCTTGAAGAATTGTGGCAAATCCAGGAAAGAGTAATCTTTGCAGCAACTGTTTATAGGTGTCTTTTGACATGGCAAATTTGTATCAAAAGTCCCTGGCAATTATCAAACAGAGGATATGGTCTATTAGGACTTAGGCAGTCTGTTTGCATGAAAGAGGTAGTGAGAATTGGGTCCTTTTTACATAAAATGAATTCAGGAAGAATCCTTAGTGATCTTAAAATGTTGTTGGAGATTTAAATAGTCTAAAACACTTGTAAGCATTTGAAGTCTGATTCAGTAAGAGAAGGAAGAGCTTCTCTTTCTCCCATCCTTGGTCCTTCAAATGAATGAGGGATTTTGTAGGATAGGTTTTGATTTCTTTTGGTCTTTCAGTTGGGTTAATCCCTGCAATTAATTAGACTGAGAGATGAAAGAAATATAGAAAAAAACCCTTCCACCCTAAAATGAAGAAAGTTATTTTTCCCTCCCACTTGTTTTTCCCCTTTGGTGCCCTTCCCCATGCTGTGTGTGTCTCCAGAGATTCCAGATGTCTGGGATTGTCTTGTGCTGCTGCGAGTGGCTATGAAGGAGCAGCGGTGAGGAGAAAATCCCAGTGAACTCCTGGGCTCCTCTTTGGGATGGGTGAGGTACAAGCACAGGCTCCCTTGGTTCACTGCTGCAGTGAAGGTTGCTGGACCTCTGCGTGGCTGCAGTTTCATGCTGCTGTTAGAACTGGGTTGTGGCAGGACAAACAAGCACAAAATGGGAAATCCACACTGGAGCTGTAAAACAGCTCACAGTCTTGAATTATGAGAGGGAATCAGCCTTGTGTTTCTCAGTCAGATTTTATTCCCTTCCTTCCATCTCTTCCAGTAGGAAAAAAAAAAAGGAGAACTGGGGAAGGGGGAGATTTTTTCTGCTGAGAATTCTACTAGGTCTAATTTAATTATCATCCAGAAGCTGTTCTGGAGCATATTTATGAAATAAAGAACTACAAACTTTCTTTTCTGAAGAAGAGCAAATGAAGCTATATTAAGAGATGGAAAAAAGCTGCTTGGGTACGTTTTTATCTTTTTACATAGTTCTAAAACCAAGGGAAGACTTGAACATAAATTTTGGAAGACATTTTTAACATTTTATGATGCTCTAAAATCTGTGCTTTCATTCTGAGAGAAAATATTTCATCATGAAGTTTATCCCCTTCACTTCTAATTTTTCCATAGCAGGCCTTGCACACCAAGAATAACAGTGTTCCCACACCAAGAAAAATGACCTTGTAAAATGCAGTAACAGAGCCACCAACAATATATGCCATAGCACATATTCAGTCAGATTCTCCACTGCGATACTTGCAGCAGTATTGCATTAGCCTGGAACTCGGTAGTTGTGCCTACAACTGGAGCTGTGTAAGAAAACATCATTTGAAAAGCAGCACAGTGCTGTAAAAAGATTTTTTTTTCCTTTTAATCCCCCTGCTCCTGCCCTTGTCCCCCTCTTCAATAAGCATGCAAAGCAATTACACGATGTTGGAAACGCTCTCTGAGCCCTACCAGAAAAAACACATTCTGCTGCTTATAAATGGTTGCACAGGAGTTGCTCTCCAAGCTGTGTGAGTAGCCCTTTATGGGGCTGAGCTTGTAATTTTCTCCCAAGATCCCCAGTTCAATGCCATGAGTAGTTTAGCCATGGTGTGCTGTCTGCTACCTTTGCTGGGGTGCATTTCAGTCTTTTCAGGGCTTGTGCGTTCTTGCCAACCCTTGTACTGCATTCAGGCAATTTGTAAAACTATCTCCAGTCAGATACAGTGACATATTTCAGCTTTCTGGCTTCCTCAGTTAAGTAGGACTCAAGCTGTTTACTTTGGGAGTGTTTTAGACTCAGTATTTTTGAAGTAAATTTGAGCTCTGGAGCTTTACATTTGGTTTGCTTTATTAGGAGCCAGTTGTCTAAGTCATCTTTAAAAACCTGTCGATTCCACATTCTGCCTTCTTGTTTTCCAGACTGCTTTTTGCCTGTATAAAGTGCCAGTAAGTGGATGTAGATCATGTATTTACTATGAACCCTAAATCCTTTTCAGCCTTAAGATATGTTTGTACATTACATGAACAGCTTTCGGAGCAGGTGGCTTGTGAGCTGGGCAGGCTGATTCTCTGTAACCCAGAATCTCTTTTGGTGAGGGGATTCCTCATCACAGGGGATGCTGTGTTGTGCTTTTTGGCAGTGACAGTGGAACCTGCCTGTTCTCAGCTTTGCTGTGTAGATTCTTACCTAAGGCTCACCCTTTGGCATATGTTCCTCTAGCTATGCACTAAGATTTAGCAATGGCTTAGACCATGTGCAGTTCATTCTCTCGTCTCCCAAGGGAGGGAACTGTGTGTGCTCTTTAGTGGTTTTGCTGTTGGGCTGTGGCTTGTTCCAGGATCCAAGGAGAAGGAAGGGTGATTAGCTTTATGTGTGCTGCTGCTGCATGCATGGAAGCAAAGGACAAAATGGGAAACAAGGGTGAAGGACTGAGGTTGCTGCAGTGAGCAGAGGACCGTTTTCTGGCATCCACTGCTCCCAGGAGAGATTCTTTCTCCTTTCAAACCCAGCTTTCAGAAATCTCCAGAAAGCATTAATTAAGCTTCTCTTCATACCTATCACTTTGATTAATTTCATAGCAAACTAAAGTATCCTTGGTGGAAAAGTGCTACTACACCCTCAGGGTAGGATGTGGCAAGGTTTTTAGTATCTTAGACTACTGCAATAATTCAGAACAGGTATGCAAGAATATTTTAGTTATGGCTGCAAAGAGCAATATTAGGCAGGTGTGAATGTAAGTTCCTGAGTTAAATTTTATCATGATGTTTGGATGAGGTATATTTTGCTAAATATCTCTTAAGCTCAACAGCTAACAGTTACCATACTGCTTACCTTGGATCATCACTGATAAATACCTGGCATTAAATCACGAGGTGCCTCTCTATTTTGTCTCTGTAACTATAGATCAGAGCAGTTTTTTCCTACTGCTTCATACTGAAGAATCTCTTTGATTATTTATTTTTGTTTCAAGCAAGATTTAGGATTATTTTCCAGCTCTTTATAGAATCAGGCTATTTGTAAGAAAAAAGCAGAGTGTGTGTTCTGTATTCATCCTGGGCCATCACAGTGTCTTCATGTTCATTCCCATGGTCCTGGAGCCAAACACAAAACACAGTGGCTACTACAGGGAGAGGTCCAGTGACATTCCTTGTTTTGCCTTTCTCTTCTCTCAGTTGATCCTTACTGTGCTCTGGGGCTGTGTGTGAGGGCAGAGGGGTTAAAGGGAAACCTGCTGCCAGGGGCTTGAGCCCTGTGGCTGAATGGAAGAGTCATGGCAATGCAAGGAGTGGTAGGTTTGAAACTGACTCCTGGGCCAGTCTAGAGCTGTAGTGATTGCCCTTGGTGAGGGTGGAGAGGCCAGGTGTAGGTACAGAGATTCTGGATGGAGCTGCATCGGTACTTTCCACTTTGTTTCACCTAACATGGGCAACCAGCACGAGTTCTGGAGTAGCTTTTATTTTTAACTCTTGTTGATTGTGTGGAGAAGTTTGTTCTACACAGGAAGAACACAGTTGGTCACAGCAGTCATAACAGTGATACAACCACTCTGCTACTGACCCCTTGCTCTTACCTGCCTGGTACAAAGCTCTCTCCTTTGCTTCTCCTGCTTTGGTTGCCAAACCTTAGGTTCAGTCACATTTCCCTGTTCTGTCTTTTCCTAGTGCCAGCTGCCCACAGAAAGAGGAGACCTAGAGCTGCAGCTCTGCTGGTGACCTCAACAATTTCTTCATCATTGTGCAGTGTGGTGGTGGTCAGTGTGTACTCCCCTGTGGTTTGTAACATCACTTTATGACCTGCAGGTACTTAGAGGTTCCCAGTACTTAGAGGTTCAACATACTGAGCTGTTTGACACCTTGCTCTGCTGTGGAATTCCTTTGCTGAGGAGACATCTGTTTAACCAGTACAGGTTATGTTGGATGTAAATTGGGAACTGTGGTATGAATTCAGCATTGTTCTTTTGTCTCTGCTCATATCTACAACATCTCTACATCAGCAATCAATGCTGAATTGTTCCAAAATGGTGGGAAACTCCATCAAAGAAAACAATGAAAGAATTGTCAATAAGGTGGAAACACCAGCTGTGTTATGTCACAACATCTGAGAACTTCATAGAAAGTGAAGTCCAGAAGGCAGTAGTATTGATAATGATGCAGACAATGCAGGCTTGGCCTGCCAACATAATGTGTATGTTTGAAAAGTTTCTGAAATCGTATGTGATAGAGATGACTTCTGAAAACCCAGTCATTGGTAGGTATTCCAGTGGGAAGAAAAAATCAGGTTGCAAATCTCTTATGTTTTCCATTTGTGAACATTCATGCTTAAGAATTTCTCCTTTGCTTTCCTTTATTATGTAAAAGTGCACAGAGTGCAAGTAATGCTAGGAAATTATTTTGCCATCCTTCTCTTATGTTTACATTCTTCTGCATTATTTTAAAATCTTGAAATACACTCATATTTTTAATATATAGATAGACAGTTGAGATGTTTCCTTACACAAGCGTAAACCTAAAATATTGAAGCCATGTAGTTTTGCTCGGTGCTTACATCCTGACTTAGCAGCTTTGGCAGGTTTAACTGGGAGCACTGGTTGCTTTATGCTCTTGTGGGTGTTTTGCCAGTGTTCTTTGCAAACAGATGTGGTAGTACCCAGTTGTGACTCATTTGTTCTCTTCACGGTGTTGCTTATTTGGTCCTTTTGTTATTACTCTTACCTTGCTGTCTGCTTTAAGACTACACTACATAAAAACCCTTTGAATTGTCTGAATAATGTTCAGTTATCAGAAAGGTGACTTTTTAAAGGTATTATTTTTCAGTGGTGTCTTTTTTTTCCCCCTTATTTTACTTTTCCAATGTCAACCCAAGCTTATGGAGCTTGAGGTTTTCCAGTATTGTGGTGTAGCTTGTGAGCGATGTGCAGTGCAATGGGTCTCCAGCCTGAATAGAGGCACTGTCAGAGATGAATAATGAAGTGTAGCTTTAAAGTGAAAAATACAAAGTGCTTCAGTAAAAGGCAGAAGGAAGCACTCAGTGATGCAGTGGTTACTGTTGCACTTTAAGACCATTGTGCCTATTTTACAAGTTTTAAAGACAGTAAATGCCAGGCTAAATTCATAGTCCAAAGCATAGAGATGAAAAACATTTCCAAGAAACAGCGTAGTGAGCTCACTGGTACATCAGCAAGAGCAGAATATTTCCAGTGTTGGTATTTCCATGAACTTTCGATTTAAAATACCAGAAAAAGAAAGAAAACAAAGTGAAATGTAACTTATTATTGTAATAAGGGATAGCTCACCACAGTGGTCACTTCTGTGGCACCAGAATGCTTGGTTAGAGGAGCTGGTGTGGGCGTTACTGGTAAGCAGTTCCTTTATCCTTTTGTCCTTGTTTTTCAAGTGCTTAGAGAACTCATAGCCATGGGTCATATCTTTTTTATTCCTCTCTTCTAGCAGTCTAGCTGGATGAAAGCAGGCCTGGAGTTGTTCATCTCTAAGCCTTTAATGTAGGAGGTGCTCCTGAAGATAAGAGGGGAAAATCAGGGATGAAATCTTTCTCTCACACTCTTGGTGGAGTCAGTGCACATTGAAAGGCAGGAGGAGTTCAAACATCCCTTGGCTTTTATGCTTCTGTGCTAGATCTGCTTTCTCGGTGTGTTTAAATTGACCTCGTTCCACTGACTTCCACAAAGCAAGACAAGTCAATGATTTGTGTCAGCTGCACAGCCAAGATCCTCTTGAATATGAATCTTTCACAGCTCAGTTTTTCCACAGAACTGATAAGCACATGGCACATGTCATCAGGACCTCCATCCATGAAGATGAGCTGGGCCCTGGCATGTGGCTTTCTTCATGTTGCATGTATTAATTTCCATCTGTTATGTTTCTTTGCACTGAAAAATCCAGGTGTTTGTTCCACAGTAGTTCTTCTTCCTTGGGAAGATTAACATTTCCTCTTTGCCAGCATGGCTGTTGAGACCAGTTCTCGTGACAAAACCAGTGAGTTCTCTATAAGTAAGTATCTATAAGAGCCAAATAGTGCTCCGTCTGTTTCTGCCACTGGAGCCACTCTAAGAAAAGTGGATTCCTCCTCTTCTGAGGAGCTGTCACTGGGTCCATGTCGTTCATGGGACAGGTTTAACTTCCTGGATACTCCTGTCAGTCATCTTGTCTTTGCGTTCTCATTGAGTTGGGTGCTCAGGTATTGAGGTTGGGCACTCAGTCAAAACACTTCCTCAAATAGAGAAATGCCCAGGAATGCTGAGCAGGAGGTGAAGTCCTTGCACTGAAAGAGATGTGCTGCAAGGAGGTGACAGCAGAGAAATTGTAACAGAAATTACAGGGAAGAGGACCTAGTGATAAGACAACTATTTTTTTAAGCTGGTGCTTCAAAAATTAGTCACACAGCTTTGGTATCTTTATTGCCTTAGAAGTAACCCAGCAGCAGCAGTTTTTGCCAGAAGAAACCGTCATTACTCCACTGGAAGCAGCTGGAGGTTTATAAAGATAAAACATAAATTTGCTTTGTTTTACCTGCCATATGCATCAGTGCAGGATTGTAAAATAAGTATGAGATTGGTCTCGATATGACATTAGTAACCAGATATCTACTAATGTCTGTTTGCACAAGCTACCCAAAGAAACAAAAATTATTAATAGTTTAAAACAGAAAATGAGAACCATAACTGTCTAGCATAGATTCTGTAACACCCCACTATACTTGCCTCCTACATCATGTAAATTGTTTATGCACGATTTAATTTCATAGCCAGGAATTATTTCTCTTCTATTCAGCAACATGAAAGCAATAAAACTGCCTCTGTCTTTAGTGTCTGCTGATACAACTCTCATCTGAAAGTGCCTCTGGAAGTTACCTCAGTAATCAGACTGCAGTTGTTTAAGATGCAGTCTGTATATCAGCATTTTGTGCTCCTGATTTTAAGAGTCTCTGGACTGAAGAAGTCTGTAAAGGCTCACTGCACAGAGCAGGCTATAACAAAGCAGTTAATGATTCTCATGACATGAATGCTGCCATTACAGTTTATTTGAATGATGCTGGAATTCTATCT
>VYZP01068634.1:2322-13003 GCA_013400635.1 Hypocryptadius cinnamomeus | reverse complement strand
TTTGAATGATGCTGGCATTCTATCTTAAATATATCACTTTTTTATTAGTTTGTTGAGGTATTTTTTTGAAAACAACTCAATATCAGGCATGGGTATGCATGTTAGCTAAACTATAACTTAGCCAGTCCATGTCTTTTGCCCTGTGAAGTGCCCAGGGTTTTTCAAAACATGTAACCACAGTGATATTTTTATAAAGGAATGTTCACCTCATGGGATTTTTTTAAGGTGTTCTATTTTTTTTCCAAGTTACCGCTTCACTTTATTGTACATGATGTCCAATAAAAAAGATATATGTCTGTGATTGGACTTTGAAAAAGGGCCATGGTGCCTATTCCATTTAAAGGGAATGAAGTCAAGCAGTAAATTTGCTGGTCGCCCTTTTCATATTGACTGTATCTTGGCCAGCAGTTGGTCTTTGATGTTGTAACAATAGAGCAAAGGCAGAGGAGGAGGAGGATTAGGACCTCTATAATATAAAAACAAGCCTGCATTCATCATGATTTTTATGGAGCACAGTCCCTGTCTATTGGAGGTTTGCAGTATAGGCTTAATGTTCTGCAGAAGAGTATGGCAACTTTAACATTTGCAGGTGGTTTACAATTCATCCATCATTACTCCTACCATCTCTTCTTAATTCAGGTTGTTTAGGCATTCAGCGTTTGACTTTTTTTATCATGTTATTCCTTTCTACAAGAGGAAAACAGATGTTTGTCAGGCAGGACAGAGCTTCTGGAGTATCATTTTCATTTGGGAGGTTGATCATCACGTTATTTGTGAAAGGCTCACTGCAGCTGGCCAGTAGAGTATCTATCCCTCACCTTGTGCTTTAAAGTCCAGGCTTTTATTGGGAAAGAATGGGGACCTTGATATGTGTGTGTCTAACTTTTGTGAATATAGATCTCAAATGGGACCCAGGGCAGCCACACTGCCTGTGACTTCAGGTGTATCAAGAGAATAGTGGCAGAGGTTTCAGCTGAGCTGTTTAGCCTGGTAGAGTCCTGGAGAGTTTTGATGTGTGTTGAAGTGGTAGCAACACTAGCTCTCAATCCAAACATGCAGGAGGAAAAGGGTCATCCATTTCCTGAAAATGTTCAAGGTGCCAAGATGTGCTGAGTGCTGGTGGGAGCAGATAGGCCTCAAAATGTGAGCAGAGCTTGGAAAGACACAAATAATCCATAATGTGCTGTTGCAGCCATGTGTGCAGCATTGCAAATGTGGATGGCAGCATGAAGGGAGTGTTCCCAGGGATGTGATGATGGCAGCAGCAATGAGCCTGCTGCAAGGGGGTCCACATCAGAAGCCCAAAGGCAGCTCTTAGGAAACAATCTGGGGCTGGATCAGGTTAAATTGCTTTACTGCACCAAATTCCAGTGGCTCTTGCTTAAGGCATGATCCTGAAATCCTCTGACAAGGCAAAACACCAGGAAGCTTGTCTACCAGACTCCAAAGACAGCTGTCCCAAGGAAGGGAAGGGGTGAGGGGAAGATGCCTATCCATGATGCATTTGACAGTTCAGCACTTGATTTAGGGTTGGATACTGTGCTTCTAGGTGTTCAGATTAAACTCTTGAGTCCAAATTCATGAACAAGTTACTGCTTGCCAGCTGAGCTGCAGTAGCTCCTTAGATGTCTTATTCCACTTTCATCCTGCACAAAATACAAGGTGACTTCATATTTTTCTTAACTCAGCACTGAGCAAACAAACCCTGCCCAGACCTCTCATCAGGGTGACAGCAGTCTGTCCTCAGACCAAGCACTCTGTGCTCATCAAACACATGGCTTGTCAGAGGGGAATCTGGTTTGTAGTTAACATCTACCATGATGGCCATTTTCTGCAGCAGATGTAGCGAGGCCACATCTGCTGCAGAAAATGCACACCTTCCATTTCTGTGCTCAGCTCTGTGTGTCCTACATCAAACCCAGATGCAGTGTTGTCTTGGCTGTTTCTGTTTTCCTCAGCTGCTGAAAGCAAACATGAGGCTCAGCCAGTATAAGGTGAGAGTTCTGGCTAGCTAGAGGCATCACCTAGTGTTTGAAAGGGTTTGCCCTTGAGAGATCAATAGCTCTGAAAAAGCTGCTGAAATCCTTCAGTGGATGTGAATTTGATTCCTGCTCTTCTTTGATCTGGCATTCATGGCATTTTGAATAATGTAAATCAAAGCTGCCTTTCTCACCTACCCATCCCTTTTTCTTCTTCTGTCTCCTACAAGGATCATTTTTTCATGTTCTTAGGAATACAGCTTTGGCTGTCTTAACATCAAGATAAAACAAACTCATTATTTGCATAACATCAGAGTAAGGGCCAGATTAATACCACCTCTCTGATTTTTTTTTTCCTTTGTCCTATTCCTACAATAAAAGGGGAGTATGCAGCTGAAATCATGTGTTTGCACACATATGGACTAAGTGGAGGAAAAGAGATGTGTATGCCAATTCCCTGAAATGCACTGCTGCCATTGATAAAAGGAGCAATAATTACATTGTTATATTGGGTTATAAACCCCATAATACTACCATGACAATTATTGCACTTTGCTTGTGAGAGCTGTATGAGGAGAAAATATATATATTTATCTCTTTAGCAGAGTTAAGTAGCTGGAAGTGAGTTCTGAGCCATAGCCTTCAGTGTCTCTGCTGTTTTTGCTTTGGGATCTCTCTTTGTACAGAGCTGTTCTCCCTCCCTGGATATGGCTTATCCACGAGGGTCCCATTTCTGTTCCTTGCCAGAGGAGATGAGGATACACAAAACTGAGCTTCTTATCTTTCCTCTCTTACCTTGCTGCTGTGTTGGGCTGCTGGGACTAATCTAAAGATGGTTTTTGCCTCCTCCCATACACTTTATTGTCAGTGGCGTCTGGGTGGCTTCAGGCACATGCAAAGACTATAACAACTTTAAAAAATAAAACCATTTATCCTAAAAATAGCTCAGAACTAACTAGTGATCATGGGGTGGAAGGGAGACAGAAATGAAGATATTTTCATTTCACGTAAGTGTCGGATTCAAAAGCATCTGCCTTGTTCAGTGCATGTATGGTATTCATTTCCTGTCTGCAGTCAATTGGAATGCCCCCCGAGTCGTTAGAAATTGAAAATCAAGTCATGCTTCTTTAATCAGCTCTAGGAAATAGCCCCCTCCCTAACTGCTCTAGGAAAATTTATATATACATGCATTGAATTCATGATACAAAAAGCCCGCGCTTCTCTCCAGGGCACATCCTTTCTTCCCTCTTAGACAGAGAAGGGACTTCACAGTGTCTTGCCATGGTGTGCCACCTATCTACTCACTTGCTCTTCTTCCCCATCATGTCACTGGAGGGAGGCCTTTCTCCTGTGAATCCTCTGCTTTCTTGCTCTGTCACTCAGGCAGCTCAGGGAGGTGGAGAGAGAGAGCATGATGTCCACTGCTGATGGCTTGATATGAAACCACAGCAAGTGTTGCCTCTGTGTGCAGATGCCATATATGTTAATTACTTGCAGTTGCTCCTGTATCAGTCTCCAAAGTTTTCTAAACAGACAGGGTAAAGCTGTGCACTTGAAAGAGTATTTCCCTGCAGGAGCTGAGGTGCGTGGTCCTGAGGCAGCTGCTCAGATTTCTGCTGCTCTTTTGCTGTAAACTCCTGGGTGTAGTAACCTCTTCCAGCGAGTGTTGTGAGGCTCATAGTTGGTGCACAGATATTGAAGGTGAACAAACACTGCCTTTCCTCTGCCTTCACCCTCTGACTTCCATCCAAAGGAAAGTGAGTATTGGTGGGGAAGGCAGCTAAGGTACAGGCACATAAATTATCTCGCAGCCATTTGATGGCGTGTGTATGTTTTGAGCACCAAGACTAAAGTGATTTGCCTTTTTTCAGGCACAGAAGTAGCTTTGCCAGGAGCACAGGAAACATCATGTTTTTGGAATATAACACTTGTCTGCTTTCTTGCTTTCCCGTTATTAGCTTTTTCTTATGTGATGAAGTCATCATGTAACTTTTAGTCCATGGGGACTAAACACTTTCTAGTCTCTAAAAACATCTGCCAGTTAACACAGCCAGAGTCATAGACACTTTTGAAAGCATAGGGTGGATATTCAATGGCATATGAGAGGGAGACATGGAGACTGAGAATAGCTGTTTCTTGGAAACTAGCAGCTGAAGGCAACTTTGGAAATTGAAAAGGCTTCAAGTAAGGTTACTCTTTTAGCTAGGGAGAGATAAAAACTTCATTTACTAAACTTGGTTCACCTAGTGAAACCCTAGCCATAGTGATTTAGTAGAATAAAATTGCAAAAGGACAGAGTTTAAAACCCAGGAAAATAACTTAAGATGTATGTTTGTTCTCTATCATTTACACTGACGTTTTGTGTGCTGACCTGCAAAACCTGAAAAAAGGGTTGTGTACAAAAAGTATTCATATTCTGAATTCCCTTTGCAGTTTTGATTGCAGCTTAAGGCAACTTTTCCCTTTCTGTTGTAACCTAATGTGTAAATTATGATGCAGATTTCAGATGATGGGTGAGATTAAACTAGTTTAATTGAATTTAGCAAAGGTATGAGTAAATTCTGTTTTAAAGCTTTATTTTACTACTAATTTTATGCAAGTCTTTAATAAGGCCTAAAAAGAATTTGAACTTTCGAAGAATTTGCATTTTGGCTCCACAGGTCATTGGTGTAGACTACTTGGGCTACTCTTCAGCTGTACCTTTGCCTGTTCAGCCACTAAATCACTATGTCCTGTGAGAGCTCAGCCAGGCAGTGATTACAGGGAAGATCTTTGGAGTCATGAAGAATAACTAAATGTTTATCAGCAGCTTAGGCAACTGAAAATAGCTGTTAACTAGAAGCAAAATTTGGCACTGAGAATCTGTCAAAGCCCTACACAATTCAGTTCTGTGTGCTTGGCTGTCCCTTGGATGGCTAAGCTGATACACTGAAGAACAAAGCACCAGTGTTGTACTACTTTACAAAATTTGCTAAAGGGCCTCTGTTTTTTTCCAGCAGACATTGAGCTGTAATCACCACCAAGTTTCTATTATCAAAGTGTTTATACAAACTGGCAGTTCTTCATCTCCAAGTTGAACCATACTGTTTGTATTTTCCAGCTGAATGAAAACATGAAATACAAGCAAACAACAGAGCATAGAAAATAGCTGTGATGTGAAATGTGTGTCCACAACATGTAGCAAAATTGCCAGATCTGAATATAATATGGTTGGTTTTCTCCTTAAGCTTAGAGTTAGAAAACCTTGTCTGCCAGAACCATTCAGATGTGGACCCACTGTTTGCCAGTGGTGTGGAGGAGACAGGAAGCTCGGTGAGCAAAACTCCCAAGCAGAATCTGAATGAAGGATGGACCAAAGCTTGATGACTGCAAGTGAATAAACTGGCTCAGTAGGGGAAGAATGGTGTTAGAGCTGCTCTGGCACTCAGGAGGTATCAGTTCACGAGGTTCAACAAGGCAACAGACTTTTCCTCCACTGCAGAGGGTCCTGACATAGTGTTAGCCAAGTCCCTCCAAAGAGCTGTCTGGTACCTCCTAGATGTGAAGGGGCCCTCAACCGTACAGCCTGAGGATCTCTACAGTCATAACACATGTCCTGGCTACACATTCAGTCATCACGATTTTCTGTGTAGCCGTGAGGATTACACAGACGAGTTTATAGTGTAGAAACCCTAAAATTCAAAAGCTGTGATTCTGTGATGAATGTGCCCACATGCTTTGAGATCCTGGTTCTGCTGTATGCAGCTCCTGGGAGCTATTTCAGCATAAGGCAGACAGCCAGCTGTGGTGGACTGGGTGTGTGCTGGGGCACCCCAAACACCTCACTTTGCCACTGGCACCCAGCATTTACAGAGACCACTCCTTCAACAGTGACTCTGGATTGATGTCTGCCCTGAACTTCTTACTTGCAGCAGTATTTTTAGTAATTCAGTAACTAATTTTTGTGACTCCATCCTGTTCTCCACAGAGACAAAATCTCTTCAAGAGCCATAAAGCCCCTGAAGCTCATGTGTCCCAGAGCAGTACACTATGGGGTGACTGGATTTACTCTGTCCATGGCCACATAGTCACACAGGCAGGTGTACTGCAAGTTGGAACTGCTTACACTGTCATTTTACCAATTTTGCTGGAGAATAATAGAGAACTATTAAAATGCAGACCATGATTAACAGAACTTTATTATTGTTATTATTATCATTATATTACCAACTGTTATCAGTGATTCATCTTTTATTTGCATGATGTTTAAAGCAGATGCTCTATTTTGGACCTGCTTAGTGAAAACAATCGTGTGCATGCAAATCAATGCCATCTGCTTTAAATTATTTATTGGCATTGATTATCTAAAATGCACTCTTTATTATTGGAACAATTAGTTCGTGCAGTTTTCTAAAAATTAGTAAGGTTTTTCACTTTACTGCTATATGTGAGTGAGGGGCAAGCTCATTTTAAGAAAAAATTAAAATGTCTTAGTAGCGGAGTGGTTGATGTAACACCCCTCTGGTCTGACTTCCTGTCTGACTGCCTGGACTGTATGTGGCATTAATCATAAAAGAAATCTTTCTCTGTGTATCTCTGATAATGTTTCTCAGCTGTTACCCTCACTGCCTGCTCCTTTAACATGCCTGATAGGTCCCGTGCTGTTTATACTCATGATAGATGAAAAACATAAATAAACTCCAGGAATTAGATCACCCAAGTTTGTTACATGTCTTGGATCTGTGATAAGAGTCTCATGTAGTATCCTGGTGTGTTACTCAGCCTCCCAAGACTGGTGAAGTTTAAAGTGATCGTTTAGCACTAACCTGAAAACCCACAACAGCCTTCAAAATGAAAACAATCTGTTTGGGCAGGTGGGAAATGAAACCAGTCCTAATGGCTATAATGGTTTTCTGTGAAGGCCTCAGGCCTCGTGCCTCATTTTGTCTCTGATAGCAATATAGCATCTGTGAAGTTTCCTAATAAATAAAAGTTCTTTGTTGCTGGTGATTGAAGATGCTGTACAGGTGCATCATGAAAGTGCAGTGACAGACCCTCAGCTTTCAATTCAAGACCTCTTGTCAAGATCATTTTACAAGGTATTTCAAAGGAGTATACGAGAAATAAGAAAGCAATGTAGCTGCAGCAGGGATTTAGTAATAGATTCCCTTGCTGCCTGGGACCTATTAGCATATAAGTTGGATCAGTTTTCTAAAATCCTCTCAATTCCATAATTAGCAGTGCTTGCAAATGTGCCCTTGCTTTGGCAAGTAGGAAGTGAATAAAGAAAAGTAATAAATATGAAGGGCAGAAAAAGAGCAACTGCTTCAGAATATTTTCTGTATCTACAGTCATTCCTCACTTACTCTCCATCTTGGTTGTTTTTCCAGAACTGGAAATTGCATTAAAATAAGGAAGAGAGGAGGGAGATGGACTCCTTACTTGCCAAAATTGCAGAGAAATTCCCTTTTCCCCTAGTTTGGTATTTTTACAAGTTCCCATTTCTGTTTCGCTTCTCTGTGGGGAAGAGAAACAGTACATTTCCCTGTACCTCATGTCTGTCCTGACAGAGGGAGAAACATGATGGGAAGGCCAAGGAGGGTGTTAAAATACCCATCTGATTTTTGGAGAGTTAACCTGCAATATCAGGCAGAACATTTTTCCTGTGTGCAGGGTTGTCCCTTGGGGCCTTAAACCCTGCCATAGTGCAAGTCCCACCTTGATCACCAGCACTGAAAGTTATCCTCACAAAATCCCTGTGAATTGCACTTCTTTTGTGGTTTATAGATGGACACAAACACATTGATATGTACTGACCTATTGCACTCCCTTTTTCAGAGATGGATATTGCAAGGTGTGTTATTCTGTAATGCAAACAATGTGCCAGATTCTCTCTCAAGGGTTTATTTAATTGCTTTGTCACACAACCCATAACAATGGGCTATATCTTCCTGCCTTTATATACTGTCCACACTTGGAACACTCAAAAATTCTAAGCTGTTTTTGTATTAGGAACTTCTATAATTATCTGATCCCATGGGGCTTGCAGAACTGTAGCTTACAGCCAGTATGAGTAACCTCTTAAAATCATCTTAATGGAAAGTCTAAACATTGTGAATAATCCTTTTAAATGAAGAGGGGAAAAGTGTTTTATCTTAAAATATTTAGAGCAGATGCATCATTTGAGTAAGAAACCAGTGTGCCTGAATTAGAAATGTCATAACTTCAAAGAAACTGAGTCAGTAGTTCTGAATGAAGTGACATAGCTTTTAATGGAAGGCAAACAGCACTGCTTTCCCAAAAGCATCAGTAATAAAATTGTGTACACCTAAAAACAAACAGTGTGAAATATAAACATGGGAAATAATGTAAAAATAAGGGAAGAAGAATATCCCCCTCAAAAAAAAAAATTAAATTTCATCTATTAGCTTTGGAACACAAACCCTATTTTCTTCAGAAAGGATGCTGGCATTGCAATAAGGACAAACTTTTTCCTGCTAGATGGGTCTTGGAAGAGCCCTTGCAGAGCTAATGCAGTAGCACAGGGTGAGCATAGTCTTCTCTTCATATGCAGTTCAAGCTCACTTTTATTTGTGGCAGCCTCTTTAATCTTTTTACCAGAAATGCACATTTCTAATAATACTGCAGGTCAGCTTAGACGTGACACCAAGAAGTATCTTCCTAAAAAAAATGAACGTTCTCTTCATTTTATTAACTGGGAACAAATGTCCGTTCACTCGTCGTACCGTGAGCAGATAACTGGAATGATCACACATACTGAGCATTTCCACTTGCCTGTGTTGAGTACGACACAGAGCCCCAAGAACTCCTGTCTTGGGCTTTCCCAGTGCAAAAGGGACTGTGAGAGACAGCACTGCCTCTAGGCAGAGCACTGTCCAACCTGGGTCATTCCTGCCGGGCATTAGCCAGCCCTGCTCTTGAAGTCAAGCTCCATGTCCCACTCTGGGGCTGGGCAGTCGCTGCCGTCAGAAATGTGTACCTGATGTGTCACTGGGGTCTCTGGGTCGTGTCCACCCTGGGCAAGCAGAGTGGTCCATCCTCCCTTGGCTGCAGCAGCCTTTGGGATGGAGCAGTTATCTTGTCCTCCCTCCGTTTTCCTTCCCATTGTCGAGCGGCCCCGTCTCGCTCGGTCTGTAATTAATGACAGTCCCTGCCCCAAGCAGCTTGGTAGTGGGCCCGATCAGCCTGATGTCATTACTTCACCATGACAATTTCCTAACTAACTCCATGTGATATTCCATCTGTTTGACACTATTAAAAACTTTTTATATAGCCCTTATTATTGTAGTTGCTGAGCTCCCCGCAAACATCACAGTGAGGAAGGGAAGTGCTGTTATCCCCACCGAGACACCAGCAGACCGTGACCTGTCAGGATCACACACCAAGTCTTGTCAGAGACTTAAATCTGGGTCTCCAAAGGCCTTGGCCAGCTCTAGCTGCATGGTATGTTAATGTGGAGAATCAGGATGCTCCTGAAGGAGCAGACAGATAGGGAAAGGATGGAATCGTATGTGAGGATTTTATTAGTTTTTAATAAAATCTTACTTTATTTTTAATAAAGGTAAGATTATGGGCATGATACCCCACTAAAAATAGTTAAGTATCACATTTTTTCTATTCCTCCTAACTGAAGTGATTTAATCACAGCCCTATTACGCCCTGTTGTTAGTCAGACATAACTGAAAAGCCATTTAATCCTCATGCACCAAGCATGTTAAATTCTCTCTGAAAAGTGTTAAGTTAAAGCAGTAGCATATGAGTAAGGAACCTAAAGTTAGCTAAGTGGCCATCAGTTTAATTTCCCAGAGCTTCCTGCTGTGTGATCTGCTTTCTACTTTGTATTGAATAACGGGTGGGCCACCAAAGGCATCTGAAAGTCCTTCCTGGTCTCCAGCAAAGAGAAGAGCCTGTTTTAGCCTTCAAGCAAAGCAGTCTGTCAGGAGCACACACATTTTTAGCACTGCATACATACACTAATTCAGAATTTGGGTCTGTGCTGCAGATAAATGTATAAAATTGCCCTTTTGGCACTTTCAGAGTGTAACTATTCTGGGAATGACAATACAACAACAATATTAATTCTGCTAAATTGCTTTTGCTCTTTACAAATAGGGTGCAGTGAGGAGGGTAGAGGAGAACTACCTTCATTTTTACTCGAGACAATTTCACTTAGTCCAAGATTAATTCTTCAAGCTTAGTTTATTTTAACTCAGCGAATATTTTTCTGTAATGTGCACAGGTTGTATTGTAACATCCCTTTAAAGGTCAATTTAGAACCTTCTAAGCAAATAAACACAAAATAAAAGAAAAAGCATTGGAGCTGTTATCTATCTCAGAGCTTAGCTAAAGGTATGCTGTGGCTTAATTTGAACCAGGGGAGCTGGATGGAGATTGCGTTTAACCAGAAATGCTGGCAAAAATATGCTTCACTAGAGCCAGAACCACATGTGGCCATTCCACTTTAATTGTGCTTGTTTTAAAAGATAGGTCTTTAACATTTACCCTCTCCATGCTCGCTGTCTCTTTATGAACTGAAAATAAAAACTCCCCAGGCAGTCATACTAAGACCTCAAGCTAAAATTTTTCAGCTGAGTCAGACCCAAAACCTGTGCGGAATCTACCCCATGCTTTTTTTTTTTCCTTCTTCTTTTTTTTTTTCTTCTTTTTTATTTCCCTTCTTTTTTTTTTCCTTTTTATTTTCT
>VYZP01068632.1:2015-15080 GCA_013400635.1 Hypocryptadius cinnamomeus | reverse complement strand
TCTTTTTAGTATAGTTTTAGTACAGCATTATCCTATCGTATCATATCATAATATAATAAATCAGCCTTCTGAAACATGCAGTCAAGATTCTCATCTCTTCCCTCGTCCTGGGACCCTCGAACACAACCATACTCAAAGACTAACCTCTGAGGAGATCATGAAGTTACCTACACAGACAGCAATCAGCACGAAGGGTTTGTGTTCTCAGCAGTGTGTTCTGGTATGGCTTTGCTGGAGATTGCATTTAAGATACCAACACTTATGTATTCACCTTATGTTAGATTAAATTCAGGCTGTAATTCAGATTCCCTATGCAACCTGAGTTACTTTGACCTATAACGAGGTACATCACATATACAGGCTTTCCACATTTACCACTAGAATTAATTTCATCATAACTATCATTTTACATTTTTTTTAAACTTCACTGTTTTGAACTTTAAATCTGAGCACTGCAATTACTTCTCACCTTGTTCTCGTGATCACCAGCATCTGCTGCATCTTCTTTCGGTGTAAATCGATCCACACTGCTATCAGAGGGCTGCCTACTATGGCTCATGGTTTTTAGCAGGTGAGACTGCTGAAGAGCTTTAGAAAAAGGCAATTCATGAAATATCATTTCAGACGCAAACTAAAAGCACTTTAATTAAACTTAATTATACAAACATGAAAAACAAATTAGCAGTGATGAAAACAAGTGATTGATCACAAGTGTTGAAATATATTCCTTCTTTCACGTATCCATCTAGTTGTTTGTTTTTCATATCTGTTACGAGTCTTCACTCCCCTGAAGTGCAGATGCACCTGAACACCTGTCTAATGGTGTCACCATTCAGTCTGGCCCACCCCTGTATTTATCAACATACCAAGAGAAGAATTTCTGAAGGACTCTGACGAATCATCTTGGAGAATATTTGCAGCTTCATCTTCCTCATCCTGCAGCTGCCCAATTTGCATTCCAGAATACTGTCCTTCAGCACCTTCCAAAACCTACACAGAGCAAGGACAGAACTTTAAAAAACTTACCTTTACACAGAGTATTAAATTTGAAATATGCAGTGTTAGTAATCTACAAATAGTCTGAAAGCAAATATGAGCCTGATAAATATTAGTGTTGAGTTGCATGTAAGACCCAAAGCACCTCCCCTCCTCCTGCAGCTCTGGGGCTATTGGAGGCCATAGTTCCATCTGAGAATCTCTCAGCTGGGCTATGAAATTGGCTACCAACAGGAACCAAGCAAAACACTCAGTGCATTGCTACCCTGCAGCTCCCCTTGGTTCCTCATCACAAATGTTTCTCTCTCAGCAGTTACAAATCACAACCAACACCTTTACTGCCACAAATTGAACCAGGCCCTTGCAGTTAAACTCTCCCATAACCTCACTTGTCCTGGATATGTGAAGTCAAACTGAGAACACACTGCGTAGGACAAGAAAGGACAAATAAGTTTAAAGTACTTTAATTTCTTCATTCAAAGCCGGAGACTAGTAAGATGGACTCATCTGGAAGAGAGTTTGACCCTTGGAACCAAGGCAATATATAGGCAGTAGCTATATGGAAAAATAACCATAAAAATTAATCATAACAATCAATGACAGTAAAGTAAAAAAACCAATTTCACTAGTTTTATCAGAAAACAGGACGCTTCTTCAGTTACTTCCTGCCTTTAAAAGCACCTGGAAATTGTTCATTAAAAAGTTTGTGTGTCAGTAACTTGGACAACCACTTAGTTTGTCAATTATGAAAGGATAATTTTACACATAATTACTGCTTGTAAACAGTATGCCAACTGACAAGAATTTGCATAAACACATTGTGCCAATAAATGTCTGTCAATAAATGCCTGCTCACTTTGGCCTCTGCACTGCCTGCATTTAATTCAGAGAGCAATTATCATCACTCCTTTGCTTCTTGAATCCTCACACTTGCAGAAGTATTTGCTTAACATGATTATAAATTTACTGGTTTTTGTAATGCTGAGAGTCTATTACTCTTCCAAATTACCATCAGAAAACTAGAGTCAAAAGTCTGATAATGTTTGAAAAAGTCTTAATAAGTTCTACATTTTCCCCCTTTTGAATTTTCTGCTCCAGCTCCCAGTAATTGTATTTTTGCTGTTTTTATTACAACCTTACAATACGCTTGGCCAAGAGAGACAAATGTCTTAAAATAGATATACTGTATGCACATTTCAGGTGTTTATTAGATATGTAACTGCTACATTTGTAAATCATGCAGTGTTTGCCCACTACAGGAGAAATCCTTAAGACGGAATAAAAACAAACAAAAAAAAAAAAAAAAAAGATGAGTTGTGCTGCCAAGTGTAAAAGCACAGGCAGAAGGCAGTGTGAAGCATTGTGTTCCAAAAATATTCCTTTATCATTCCAAAAAAACTGCTCACCCTTTAACACTTCCATTAACCCTCCTGCACCAAAACAATTATTAATGTATCTATACAAAATTAAGGATATACTACCAAGAGGATATATTTAAGTTAAGACTTTGATATTGCCATTCTTTCAGTGAGAGAAATCTGTAATGCCTTTGCATGACCCACCCAGAGAACACACTGATTACAGCTTTGTAGTTTTCCATTACTGCTGAAGTGAAAGTGTTAAAAGGAGGTCAAGCTCTCCAATAGAGGTGTGAGCTGCTGACCTTTCCACTGTAACTAGCTGAGGACTGAAAAGTAGAAGACGAATAAGGAGACGAATCCAAGTCTGGGCCCTCCATGGAGGAGCTCTGAGACATGTCGGGCCCCTCAGTAGAAGGAGATCCCCCCTCTGCCCGCTGCACACTTACAATTTCAGAACTGTCTGAAGGGGTTACAGCAGAGTCTGGACCTTCTGTAGTAGTCTGAGAGCTATCACTAATTGGTGAGGAAGCCTGTGTGCCATCATTCAAATCCATAGTGGCATCTGACTGGACAGCACTGATCTGGCTGGAGCTCCGACTGAGCACTTCATCCTCGTCCCCTTCAGTAGCTGTACTCGTCAGGTCACAGCTTGCCAGCTCCACGGAGTCTGACTGCAGCGTGTGCTGCGAGCGGGGCTGCTCCGTGATGATGTCGTGTCCCGTGGCATCAGCAGCTGAGCTCCCCACTGACCCGGCTGTCGACACACCTGATGAAGAAGCCAGCTCGCTGGTTATCTCACCTTTCACAGAAGCTGCAAAACACAGGCATTTATGGGTCAGTCCAGTGCTTGAATTTGTGTTTCACTCTCGACATGAAAACACAGGCTAAACCATGTATTAAACTAGGCTAAGGAAAGCCTGTAATGGAACAGTTAAACTGTAGGTAGGAAAATAGGTAGGCATCTTAAAAAGATGCCACCCCATCTCTACCAGTAACCCCCATTAACAAAAGAATGCAGTCAACTTCATTAAGTTTTACACAGCAGTATTTATGGTTTCAGTTTTGTTTACCATGTCTTCTGAATGCCCATACACCTCCTCACCACCATAACACATCACTTATACATTTTCCATAGAGCAACAACAGCATGTATTTGCTGACTGCACTGATAAAGACAGGTACCTGCAAATGATGCAGAGCTGACATCAGATCGGGTTTCAGAATCATCATCCAAGCTTTCTTCTTCACCAAGAAGTACTTTACCTAAGAAGTGATATAAGAAAAACCTTTACTTTTCAAAAATTATAGTCAGTTTGAAATGCTGAACAGCTGAAGTGAGATGTGAAACCTATTTTTTAAAAAGTTTATCCGGATAATTTTTCATAGCTATGACAGGTAACAGATGAAAGGAATGAATATAGTGCACATCCAGTCCCTCACTAATTCATCAGGAAAGAAACAGGCAGCAGTGACAAGAAAACAGAGTTAAGCAATTTCATTTACCAGTGCTACCATTCAGGAAACTACCTACAGCCTTATTACTTCTAGTTTATTTTTGTGGATGACATTTAGGATCCCACTAATTTCATCAAGTATGTGCTATTCCTAAGGACTGGGAATCTAGCATCCGGATGTCTGCCCTCAACTCCAAAGGGCATTAATGCACCACAAGTAATAGAATAAATAACCTCTTCCTCCTTAAGGATACAAAAATTATCAAAGGCTGCTCAGAACTCCAAAGATAACAGTACAGAAAAAGCCCAGGGGGAAGAGCAGTGCAGACTAGCACAAGACAACACAGGTAGGACAGGGTGATGAACCATGGACAACCATGGAGAGCTAAGGATTACTAAGGCAAAAAATCTTCAGAGATGCTTTTGCCATAAGAAACTTGAGAAGCACTTCTAACATAACCCAACCACCACAGAGTTCTCTTACAGAGCATTATCTACTTAAATTACAGGCAGTGGAAAGAGAAAGATACCTGCAGAAGCACACTGCCTGGAAGGCAAGCAAGGACACAGGTGCACTGCAAAGTCTGTCCATGGGATAGCACGTGCAGCGCAGAGGGAGCTGCTAAGCCCATCCTTCTACATGTTGCAAGTCCCTTGCTGAGACAGAGGGATTCACAGTAAAGTGCTGTGAGAAGGACCATTTTGCTTAGACTACCAAGCTGCACTGGTAGTCTAAGATTCATAATGCAAGAAACAAATGTTTGGAAAACTCTGGGTGAATACCTTTGTACCTTATTCAAGTTAACTGGGGGTAAAAAAAGCATTAATACATTTTTGTATTAATTTCTTTTTCTCCACTGCTTTCATACATAGCAGTACCACTGTAGAATTACCTTCCTCTGAAAGGCATGATTTATGATACTCAAAACTGTAAATAAGGCAGAAAAGTAAACATGGCATTTCCATATACCTTCTATGTAAAATGACAGTAACTGAGAACTACACACTTCTATGAACAAATGAGTAGAATCCTGCTAGGAGTTCCCAAAAAAAAGCACAAAATATAACATATTCTTCTCTATTATTTTTCACAATTACATCCATTTCAGTGAAACAAACCAGGATATTCTTCTGTTTTCCATGGCTGCCCACCTCTAAAAGTAAGTGAAAGAATAAGAACACTGAAAAATAGTCATTAGGTACATTAGGTTTTATATGCTTAAATGTATTAAATGAGTACATAACACACACAGCAGGATACTTTTCCTCTATTTGACAAGAAAAAAATCCAGTTAAGTTGCTTTCAAAACATAGGCTTTGATTTCAAAAGGAATTTTCAGCCTTTTTAGCAAATAATCTGAAACATAAACAAACCAATGCAGGCCAGCTGCTCAGAACTGAAGCTGATCTGATGCAGCAAGATTGCAAAGATGTGAAACAGAGAATTCTGTAGATCAACCTCACTTTACACCCCTACACACAAAGAAGCATTACAGCTTAAGAAGTCCCATCCACTGCCCACTACTCTGTATGACTGCAAAACGACTCCAAGGAGAAAGTGGGAATACGTTTGCATTTTCCCTCCTTTCTAACACAGAGAGCAACAGGAAATGAACAATTCACAATTTGAAAATAAACTTGTACAAAGCACAGAATTGTGAAGGGATTTCTTCAAATTGTTTATGCCGTTGTTTAGACCACAAAATCTTCATACTATAATCTTGAAAAAGGATGAAAGCTGATGACTCATACATGTTTTCTCAGCAAGTGAAAGATTAGTATTTTAACAAGTACTTTAACTGAATTTACATTATTATTAATACTTCAAAATTACACTGAAGACTACCAACAAGACAAAGATGTGGCTGCATTTCTCTTCACAGAGAAAAGCAAGGCACAACTTCCAAGGATATTTTCTGAGAATCGCAGCGAGGAACCTCCGAGAAAGAAGAAACAATTCTTATCTCATTAGCTGTGCCTGTGTTTGTGCAAAAGTAAAATGCAATATGGAGACTGTTTACCCAAAGTGATGGTGTTTTGCTTCCTTGGCCTATCAGGGCCAAGCGTGTCTCCAGACTGCTGGTCAGGAGACAGTCACAAGATTCTGTTTAGTGGAGTTGAGTGCTTGTGCAGATTCAGTGTAATATAGTAGAGAATAATATAGTATAATAAAGTAATTAATTAGCCTTCTGATATCAATGGAGTCAGATGCATCATTTCTCCCTGCCACGGGTGTCACTTTGAATCCCATACAAACATTCTAAATGACAATGTATTATTTTTTATTTCCATGTGATATGTGTCGTTACTCCCATTTGCCGCATTCTGTCTCACCTTTGGATGCTGCAGCAATATCTACTTTCAGACACCCATTCTTTCAATATGACCTTCCTAAACCAGAAATGATAACTGCATCTGTAAGCACTATTTCATTCAGCTTTAACCACTACTTTACATTTTGGTATACTCTTAAAGCATACAGATAAGGTTATTTAAGCTTTCTTAAATAAAAAAAAAGTGGTTAATGAGATTTCTTCCACATGAAGATTGAAGGACATATTTGGAAAAAGTATAAGCTGTAATGGTGCTTCAAGTTTATATAATCTCACTTTGTTTTAAACTACTTTTCCTTGAAGTTTTTCTCTTCAGCATTGCACATCTCTTGCTTACTAATGCTTGCAGTAACTACAGTAACTAATGCTTGCAGTAACTAATGCTTACTAATGCCTGCAGTAAGTACAGTACACTCACACAATGTCACTACAGCATTTTGCTCACCTAATGCACGTGATGAAAGTGTCACACAGCTGTACCTAGTTTGATTCTGTCACAGTGATATGACTGGTTTAAATCAAAGTGCAAACATACAACTAAATATTAAGTACTTTCATGCACAAACTGGAAAAAGAATACTTCAGAGCAAACTGTACTCTTTAAAATCCTGCTAAATGAACTATCTATTGAAGAAAGAAAATCTATATAGGCAAGACAAAAATGTACAATCATCAAGAATAGAAAAAGAAATTTAAAAATCATCATATTGAAGCATGCAAATATACACATGCACTAGTGAATTGCAGAGAAAAAAAACAAGCCTAACAAAACCAGGAAAGTTAACTGTTTAGCAAGTTACATTAATGGTTAAGTATTACCATGAAAAAGAAGAATGCCCTGTTCAGAGAGATTTTTTTTCCATGTGCTCTTAAGAAGTTAAAATTGCATCATTATCATCAACATAACTTTGACAGTGAACTACAGTAAAAATAAATAATAATTATGTTGCTTTAAATTATTTTAGAATAACTTGTTTGCAATATCAGAAATTGCATCAGAATTTTTTCACTATTTATGATGATTAAGCTCAGCTGATAACACAGGCAATTGTGAATGAAGACCCAAGTTCAGCAAGACAATGAAGTGGGGAGGGGAAAAAAAAAACAATCCCAAAAAAATCAGGAAGGAATGCAATTAAAGATTGGTTTTCAAAAATAATCACCTTTATGCTTTCTTGCAAGAACAGGGCTGCATGAAGACCCCCCTCCAGCTGCAAATCACAGAAAGTAACACATCAGGGCAAAGACAGAGCTAATGAAATCATGAAGGAATTCTAATAGCCACAAGTGGGAAACAAAAAAAAAAACACAACAAAACAAAAACCCAACAAAACAAAAAACCCACAAAAACAAAACAAAAACCAAAGCCAGGAAGAAATAGCAAACTTGTTGCTTTTGAAGTCCAAGGGTTTTTGGCCATTCGACACCGAATTACTTTTAATATTCTGTGCCACTTGTGTGTAGTTTGCTTTCAAAAATATGTTCTAAATTTCCCTGCTATGATTGCTTCCAGCTAACAATTTACCTTCCAGAAGCAGCAATATTGGCTGGCCCATCAGTTCAATACAGACTCCTTACAAAAAACCCAATCGGAGACTGATTCTTTCGAAACAGGTATGTAGCAGTTAAAGAGAATTTCAAGAACATGCACTCGACAGACAAGACAGCTGACAGCTGCTTTTAACAGTTAAGGATAAGCTTAAGTCATGCTTTAATTTCATGCTGGTTTTGGTATTCAGCAAGGAGCTCTCAGTTAATACAAACTCTGATTAGATCTACTTTTATGAATCACAGTTGTCAGATGATTGGTAAGAACATTCATTTTGTGGGGTAAAAAAAGTCAGCATATTCAACTTGCTTTGTGTAACAAAAAAAAAAAATCAACACAAACTGTAAAAAAAACCCTCTGAAGTTTGTCATTAATCAATTAATGTATACCCACTTAAATGAAGGAGGGAAAGAACTTCTACTGTACCTGGGGAAAAAAGAATGCCATGCATAGCTTCATACATTTCATTTAACCTTCATGCTTTTGCTAACACTGAGAACTAGAGCTGAAGATGTATGTTCATTTCCTTTTACTCCAATTACCAAGAGCAGAGCTTACCTATAAGTTCCACTATGCTCCCACTGCGGCTCCTGCTGGCAGGTTCATCTTTGGATACACTGACCTGAGCAATGCCCCCACAGGCAGTCAGGGCATGGAGCAGTTCAGGGGGGGGGGTTCTAAAGAGCTGCTGGAGCAATTCTAAAGCTCCAGTCACAACATTATGGTCCTGATGCTGGGTATAGTGCAGAGTCAGTTCATAAACCTGAAAGTCAGCAGAGTACTGGAATAAGTCTCTATGAAGATAGAACATATTATGTGTCTTATCCTATACAACATCAAATTTCAGCAAGGAATTAAGAATAACTGATGCTTGGTATATATGATCTTCACCACAATCTTCCAAGGGGGAAATGTCAATCAATTGTAGCCACTTAACTGCCTTTTTGGTAGAAGTCTGGTCATTACTTATCAATAATACCACTCACTGGACCAACTATCATTTATCAAGATAAACAGGAATTTGAAAATTCAGAGTGCTCAGTATCAGACTAAAGCTGGATCAAGATTTATTTATTTCCCTCCCAATTAGTATTCTCCAGGTAAGGGTTATTATTCATATTTTACCTGTATAAGTTGTTCTGGTGAAGGTGAAATCTCTGTTTCTTTCCTTGTTACACCAAAACTGCCTTTCAGGCTGGTATCTTTTACTTGTTGTTGCAATAAAGGTATGAGATACCTTAGTGTAAGCAAAACACCCAGAATTAAAAGAGTAGGACGATCATCTTCTACAGGAACCAACAAGCCTGAGGGGAGAAACAAAGTGGCCAAATAACTTACTGACAGTGGTTAGTTTCAACACAAATGTTATTTCATGCAGTCCATATAACAGCTTCTTTAAATAAAAAAATCCAACAAAACAGAGCAACCAAAACCTAGCAGCAATTTAAGAGTGTTTTCCAAATGTAGAAACATCTGAAAATATGTATTTTATACTACTGACAATCAATTAAGCAGCATGGGAGAATGATCAGAGGACCCTGTAACACCTTCCCTATTTCCTCTTTTTACTCCATTAAAACACAATTTCTTTTTTTAATAGTAGACACTTTCATCAAATTATCTGCACTCTCTTGCTCCTCTCACCTGCCTCCTCTCTCCACCTGACAGCTTACACCCAAGTGTAATTCCCTTGCTCACAGATGCACTACTATCCTAATGGAAGATATTTGCACTTTGCCCTGTTTTGGGAACTTTCTTCCATATACCTACCTGCTAATCACAATCAACCCCAAAGCATACTACAAACTAACACAAGTTATGGAAGAAAACACAACCTGCTATTCAGGGAGGAGAAAAAAATTCAGAATCAATTCTTGGCGCTCCCATTCGTGTTTCTGTTTGAAATCTGCATCATTGCCAAAGACATTATCACACATCACTTTAGAGGGAGGAAAGTCACAATGTAGCATTTGAATTTTTCACACTTCTTGAAAGCAGCAAGGCTAACATGGTAACACCTTATGTATCTGCTGGTCTTCCTTATATCTCCTTTTGCAAGACAGTCTACACAGTAAAGAACCCCTTGTCAATGACAAAACTGAAGCAAGTTTCCACTGAAAGCCGGAGACGCCTCTTGCCATGACTTGCAAAACAACCTGAAGACCATGCAAACTTCCCAGCTGAAGAAATAAGGAAGCAATGCCTGATACAAAGTTGTGCACGTTAAATTAAAAAACCCTCAATTTCAGCTCTAAGTTATAACAGAATCTATGTGGTGGTCCTTCTAAAAAAGGTCACAGGGTATGTGATCATGGCCTAGAGCACAGCAGGGTACCCTCCACCTCAGACCTGCTGCACCAGCAACCAAGCTGATGGACCATGCAAGTCTTCAGACTCCTGATGCTGTGCAAGTTCACCCAGAATCCTTAGACCTCATTTTCCAGCAAGCTACTTGCTTCCCAAGCCTCAGCTATTTCTTTTCAATATTACTTACTAGCACTGCAGCACAGAGAGAGAGAGACAAACAGCTTTAGAAGTATCATCCTCTAACTTAACAGATAGAGAAAGTATCAGCAGTGTAACTGGTAGTCGGAGTATCCTTCATTTACCTGAAAACTTTTCACATATGCAAAGTGATACATATTCTTACATGGAAAAACATGTAACATTACTTACACATAAAACAAATTAATTTTTTTTTTGCCCTGAATCTTACCTAAAAGCACATTCAGTAGCCAGGCATAAAAATACTGTGTTCTTCGTGAATGTTGACAGATGCTTACTGCTGATCCTGCTGCTGTTCGACGGATAGTGGGGGAACTGGATTTAAGATTAGTTATGAAAGCCTTCAACAAAACCTAAAAACAAAGACACCTTACTTAACTTTTTATCAGAAGTGAACTAAGAAGCCAGCAAATGTATATTTCATTTATTCAAAGCGTTACTTCATGCACATCAAGCAAAGGCAACTACTGCCTTAATTCAGACATGCAGCTATGACACTGCTTTCTGTACCATCTAACTGGTAATGCTGATAACTCACCATGCTTTGGGATAGAACAGGGAGCACCAATAGGGTAAAGAAAGGTACCTTGATCTCATTGTCGTTTGCAAAATTGCCAAAGGCTGCCATGATTTTGGGTATTGCCGCAGCCAGCGTCTCCTGTACCGATTCCTCGGGTCTCCTACTTATCCGTGTCAGACAGGGCAAAAGGTTCACCAAGTATGGCCTAAGTACGGCACAGGAGAAAGGCTGATTTGAGATCAGAACAACTGAACCCTTCTAAGTATTTTTGATTCATACTCGAGTTCTGTGGTATTATTAAATCATACAAAAATGTACCTGTTAGCTACACAGAACATAGGAAAAAAAGAAGAATCTTCTGAACGCAAGAGAAGAATACACTTAAAAAATACAAGTCATTATCTNCCAGCTAGAAAAATACAAGTCATTATCTTTACAAGTTTCCCTCCCCACAGTAATGTATAGCATAGAACTAAAACTCCATTAAAAGAACACCTGATGAAATAAATTCAGAGAGAATAAGGTGATAGAAATTCCTCCAACCTACTAATTACATACTTAAAACTTCCAAACAGTAACATTCTGTTAACATCTGTATTTCTTTAAAGGTTCTTTGGAAAGTTCATTATTAGAATGTGTTTACCTGCACTTCTGAGGCCGAACTAGATGGGCAAGCTCAGCAAATCTCCAGAGTGCAGCACGCAGACTTCTTGAAGCACCATTCTAGACAGAGTATATAACTATCACATTTCATCATGCAAAACCATTTCCTACAAAAAACTGCCTATAACATACAATAGTGTATATTTTACTTAAGCAAATAAAAATATAACGTGTCTGGAAATCATGAATTTCCTTTAGCCAAAAGGAAGTCAAGTCAGTTCCATGACTACCTTCATTTTTCTAGCTGGTGTTAGGAGTTTTCTGAGTAATCTAAAATTAATAATAAGGAACACCACATAAGAAAAGGAAGTGTCTGAGACCTCTGCTCTGCTGAAATCTGCTTAAAATACCACAGAGAAAGGCATCAGCCAGCAAAGAAACACTGATGATATGAGAGTCTGAAAATCACTGGAACACTTGCAGAGATATAAATACAGCACAAAATTGACAGCAGAGAAGATATGCAAATAAACAACATTCAGCTTCTGAGTGCACCAAAGGAAAAATCAACATATTGATCTGTAGCACTTCATAATGGATTGACAGCTGAAGTTTAGTACCTATTTGCCTGGACTGACACCTTCCATTGTGCACCTGACTTGAACTGGAATGCCCTTGCATTAATGTCTAGGGATGCAGTACAATTCCTTACTGTTGTTAGAGATACAGAAAACTGTGGAAGTCAAGATGCCTAGGAGGGTGTCTACCTAATGCAGTTCAAACCCAACCAAAATGCTTCTCAAATTGAGTCCCCTGAAAACAAAGGTGAGATGTTTAAAAACTGTCATTTCTTCATTATTTTCTTCAGCTGGTATATCAAAGGCTTGTGGCCTTGTTAGCATGTCAAGTAAAAAATACTTGCATCTGAATTACAAAACATGCATTTCTCAGGTTCACAGCCAAACAACAAATTCTGGCACGGCTTCAGAAGTGATCCTGATGCACAAATAAAATTCAGACTGCTGGGTGCTCCTGTTGTACATGCTACCTCTCTCTCACCTGTCATGAATCCAAGAGCACCTTTCAAGAAGTACATGCCAACTGAACAACAAAATATTTCCTCCTACACCTGGTTATAAATGTGCAGGAACTTTGGAGCAATTTGTATGTTGCCTGTTTTCTGTTAATTAGGTAATGTCCATTTCCACACCCTCAAAAATATTGCATGACATTAAGGTACAGCAATACAGTAAGATATCCATACATCCACATCCCTACATCTAAGAGAAGAAAAGCTATGCACATTGGTTTTGTGACTTACCTTCTAGAGCTCTATTATTCCCTCCAAAAACAAAAAAAACTCCAGTATCATTACTGTCTGACAAGTGACACCTCTATTTTCTCTCTATACAAGCCTGACCACATGTTTATAGATGCAAGAGACACAATTTCAGTGATACTGTCCTAAACATGGCATTTCTCTTCTGCAGTCACAAACTTCAAAAAGGCTATTACTAAATCTCTTCCTGTGAACATAATTAAAGTGTAGCTTTTGATACTAGAGAGATGCTTCAGTATTTTTTCCTATGCCTCTGTAAGATGTAACTATATATCATACATTCATAAAGTAGTTGTATCAGGTTACTTCAAGCCTTAATTCTCCACGAGGTTGTGTCAATTGAGAATGCCACTGTCCTCCATCTTCTTTCCATCATCCTTCTGGTTTGAGTTATTCATTCCAGCT
>VYZP01068631.1:0-29063 GCA_013400635.1 Hypocryptadius cinnamomeus | reverse complement strand
ATGTTGAGGTGACGGATGGTCAAATTTTTTCTTACACAAGTAAGGCTAAATGTAAATAAATTTTATGTAAATAAATAATGAATGTAAATGAATCATCCAAGCCAGCAAACTTCAGTCCTAAAACCCTGGAAGATTATTTGTGCCATTTTGGAGGAATACAGCAGAGAGACACCAATTTGTCCATATACAGTAGATCCTTCACTCCAGAAGCTCACATACTTCTGTGAAATAGTCCCATGTGGATTTGATTATACTTGTGTTACTTCTGGTTAAAGACTCGCTTGTCAACATGACCAGGCCACCTCAAACAGATCTTATTGTATTTTTTTTTTCTGGTGAGAGAGGCAGCCAAGGGAGAAAAAAGATGATATGGAGTAATATTATGGGTTTTTTGAGGTTTTTTTTAACTGTACTTTTGAGAAGAGAGACCAGAATAAGAACAACAACTTGAAGTTAAAATACAGATGGAAAATTAAAGGATTCCCTACTGAATACACCTATTTTTAACTGCTTTTAAAAAACCCACCATGAAGTCCATGTTCTTGTTTCCTCCCTTGGTTCACTATTCAGTCTTTTTTTAGTGGAACATCATTCATCTCCGTTTCTCAAACCACAATTTTTTTTGTTGTTGTTTTTTTAATCAGGCACAAAATACTTTTTTAAACACTCTTAGCAGAACTATTAGTGATGTGGTATAGCAAGCTTTTGTACTTCTGATGTCTCAGGATCTACAAGCATGATCTCACTGAACACTGAAGTGGGATGAGTGATCTAAAGGTGCAGTCATGCAATGAGCACATGCCCATATTGCCACAGTATCTCTTCTGGGGCTTAGCTGGTTCACTTTGCACTGAGGTTTACTTGCAGACATTTCCAGCTGTTTGCCAGGGTTATTCTCCATTAATGAGTTATTTTTATGTAAAAAAGTTGCTCAGAAACATTTTTTCCAATAAAACAGCTCCCTCTAACCACAAGCATGTAATAAGATGGCTTACAAGAGCTGAGCTAAAGAGTGTGTTTATCCCTTTTCTTTCACGTGCTTCCAGTGTTCTCCTGCCTCATTCCAGATTCTTGTTTGTTTGTGGAAATGGGTTCAAGGAATTTGACTTGCCTAGAAGACCATTGTGACTACAGTCATAGGCCACCTTTTGATTTTTCAGATCCAGTATCAGCCAGCTTTTCACTCTTTGAAATACTGCAGACAGAGATCAAACCCTCCCAAGTGCTAATAGGAGAAATGACTGCTCAAAAGGGCAGGGGCACCTTTTACACCCCTACAGCCATGCAATCGGTTTTGACTGATGGGGAGAGGAGGGGCATGCAAATGGAAACAAAACACTAGTGACCCTAATTCACCTGCTGGCTTCATCACAGTGTATGGAGCACCTGCAAAGCTGCCTGCTAAGTTCTGGCTGTGTATTCTCCCCTTTTGTGCAGTTGACAGAGAGTTGGGCAGTGCTCAGTAGGAGATCTTTGTTGGAAACTGCCCTGATGCTGTGGGTAGTCACTGAGCAGTACAAAATGAAGAGTTGACTGGCCGTGAGTGTTCTGACCTCTGTATCACATGCACATGATGGAACTGGAGGGTCCCAAAATGTAAGGGATACTCTGCCTCTAAATGTTGAGCAACCACTAACAAGCCATCACACACTGGCCTGTCTTGTTTCCTCCTGCTGCTGAAAGAAGAGTGATTATAACAGTCCAGGCTCTGGATCCACACAGAACCTGGGAAGCTGGATGTTGAATGTCTTTGCAGCCCAATTCCTATTTTAAGTGACTTCCTTTTCATAGCATTATTTCCAGGTGGGGGGGGTGTATTTCTGTGCATCGAGTCTCCTGTTTTTCTTCCTTGAGAGGAGTTTTAAATAGCATGCAAGAATTGTCAGGGGATAGGTCTTTTAACTATTTAGAAGGGTTTTTTTTATACAACTTGCAGAATTTGTGACTTTGGTGCACCTGGTGAGGAAATAGACTCCACCAGGAGCTGGGTAGGGACACTTGGTCACAGTGCCATGGTGGTCCCCCAGACCCTTGGTGTCCCCTTGTTCTCATGCCACAAACTCATGCTTTCCCTAGCTGGAGGGAGTTGCCTTCAAGGGTATTCTCATGGGTGCAGTCAAGCGAACCTGAGCAGGAGGCTGGGCCCCTGCACCTTCCCATGAGGATAATAGTAATCTCTACCCTATCTCTTGTTTTCAAAACATTAAACAGGACTGGGAGTTTATGAGAGCTGTGCTAAGGCAAAAGAGAATCTGTATGGTTGGATTAAATCCTCTTTTTCCTCCCCTTTGGAAAGGAAAACTTGCAGTGTGTTATTTCAGCTTAGACCTCAATATTGTCAGGTATTTACAAAGAAGTAAAGTGGCAGTGGAAAATAGGCTGGGCTCTGGTTTTGGCCTGATAGGAGTGGCTCTGATACAGACCATATTATCTCCCTCAGGTTGTTGAGATGATGGTCTCATTTGACTTGGATATATGCTGTGTCTCACTGTTGCCTCCATCAGTCCATCCATCTCTTAACCACCACCTTTTCTGTCTTGGAATTACTTTTATCTAATGATGCTGTCAGCCAAATCTCATCCCTTCTTCTGTCATGTCCACCCTGAGGCCTTTCACAAACAGGCAAGTAATGTCTTTTTTCTTTCTCTCTGTTTTCACTGTTACCCAAATCTGCCTTTTCTTTTTTCCATTTCACTGCAGATGTGCAGATAAGCAGCAGAGTTGTTTTAGAAAGTCTTTGCTTTGCTCTAGTTATTGGCTACTTTGGACAGTGTCCTTATTATTTAGTCTCTTTTTCAAGATATATTCCACACTGCATCCCCGTCCAATGGTTGATTTAATTATTGAGGGGTTTTAAAAATTTTTTGACTGGTTTTTTTTTGGACAAACATTTCCTTTTCCAGCTTTCAACAAAGATGACATAGGTATTTCATAGAACCATGGAACTGTCTAATGTTTTGGATTGGAAGTGACCTTAAAGATCATCTAATTCCAACCTCTGCCGTGGGCAGAGATTTCTGTGTATCTCTATGTTTTCAGCAGTGTGTGAGTTACCCATTTGACTGGCTACACCTCAACCCAAAAGTTGTAACTTTTATACAAACTTAATTTGTGAAGTCATCATGGAAAGCAGCCCTGAACATGGTCTTTGCTGAGGAACAGATTCTCATGGTTGCCTTTTCTTTTTTTGCCAAAGACATCCACACAATCTATGCCTGCAGTAGGTTTCCCCCCTCTCCCCCTCTCTTTTCAGCTCCACAGTGAGACTTTTGTGAGCAAAAAACTTCTGGTATGAGTAGCTCAGCTGAACATTTTAATGAGGAATGTTGTTTCTCCTGACAAGTACTAATGAAGCAGATTAAGCATGATCAGTTGCCAGAAAAGCACTGGAGATGGTGGTGATTCTTTGCACAGGTGGCACATCAGAAGACCTCCTCTGCCAAACAAAGTAGGTTACATACTGCTGCAGACCTACAGAGCTGGAGATTGGCTCTTCATGGGGTGTTACAGACCTCAAGTTTTATGTCTTATTTTTGATGTGGTCTTGAGTAAATTTGTTTTGGTAGAGCAGAGAAGCTGATAATATGCTTTGCATTTGGTATGGGGACTATGTATTTACCGTGCACATGTGAATTGTGGCAAACAGGAACACTGGGTATCTTTGCATTAATTGTCACTACTTGTCTTTGAACTAGAGGTTCATAAATTGGTGCAGAAAAAGTCCTAGTATGTGTGGGTGTCTGAGAGTCATAAAGCAGCTTTTCTATTCTTGAATGCACTCTCTTAGCATCTTTTTGCAATGTGCTGGGGAAGTACTCTACACTGTCCTCTAATGTGCTTGTCAGTACTACCTGTTAGGATGGGGGAAGAGAAATTAGCTGCAAGCCTAAGAGCCGTGCGTTTGAAACCCTTTCATTTTGCATCTTCTGAACCACCAGCTGACCCTACATGCCCTGGCAAGTTGGTCTTCCATGAGACCCAAGTGACAATCATGATCAGCTGAAAAGGACAGAGAAAAGGCAATTCTGGCTTTGAAGCAGGACCTAAGTGGGACAAGGACACAGAAGTATCCCTCCTGGAGAGCTGAGCCATGTACCTGTGAGGTGGGCAGTCACCTTCTCCTCTCTCTTCCCTCCCTAGACTGTGAAGAAGAGGGTGATGGCAGCTTTGGGAGCTTTCATCCCCCAACTTTTGGCCACCCATGGCAAGCCAGACTTGCTTGTGAGCAAGGCTGTGGGGAAGACTCCTGTCTCCTGCCTTTTGTGAGATGTGGAGGTGGGAGCTCTCAGTGCCTGCTTTGCATCTACAGGGCTTCTCTATCCTGTTGGACACATAATGGCCCCAGTCCCTGGGGTTCTGCATGGGAAGGGAAATGGTTCCTGGCAATTGCTGCCTTGCCCAGCTGAAGGGTATGGACAGCCCATCACTGGGCACAGGCGGCAGAGAAGATGTTCTTTCCCTCTGGCCAGCTCTGCATGCCTCCATATCGTAAGGCTGCTGGGATACCATGCCCGGGATTCTGTGAGTGCTTTGATCAGACCCCAGACAGCGGGGTGATGGTGGGAAGGTCTCCTGGCAGTATCCATGTGGACATTGCTGGCTTTGATTTAATGTCAGTGAGGATGGGTCAGGTCCTGGGTGCACTGTGATGTTGGTGTGGGTTGTGTCTTGCAGCAGAGACATTTCATATGATTTTATTCAGACTCTACCCTCAAGGTCTCAGTCGTCTCAGTGCTATGTGTAGAAACTCTCTTCTTTCCTTTGCAGCTATGAAAACAGCTGCAAGAATCAAATACTTCCAACCAAATTTCTCAGTTCAAAATATCTTTAATCCAGGACATTATATTAAAAAAAATAATATTCTTGTTTTAGACTATTTCTCTTGGGAAGGGAAAGATGAAGGTTTTATTGTGTATTTTCCATTTTTATGTATGAGGAATTAAAATAATAATATAGAACCTTCTAGAAAGAATAGGAAAAAAGATTGGAACTGGAAAATACCAATTGCTGAAGCAGGACAGGGGATATGGGAGGAAAAATTGCAAACATAGTAGTCTGACTATTTCTTTGAAGTCTGACACATATCTATGACAAAGTATGATCACAGGAAAATATTTCAGTTATATAAAAGAAACCATGATACAAAATAAATGTAGCAGACAAGACTTATTGCTTGGAATATGGAAGAAACTGCCAAAGTCATAGAGCAAAGAACGATACATGAATTCTGCAGGGGCTGAAAAATTCTTTTATGGTAGCATTAGTAAGCTCTTGGTAGGGTCATATTTCCTGAGCGTGCCTGTGCAGGTCCTGTAAGTGATGTGGTTTTTCCTTTGAGCTGGGCAGAGAGGAGTTTTCTTGTCCTGCAAAACTTTGAGATTTCAGAACATGTTCCTATTCTACCCTGGGAAAAAAGCTGTAACCTTTCCACATGCTTTGTTGAGAATTAAAATAAAAGAGAAATGGAGATAGAGAGAAAAGAGATAAATGCCCTCAGATATTATGCCTTCCCCACCGACCCTTTCTAAGGACTGCCAACAGTACTACAAGAACACCTTGTACTTGCAGGGTCTCAAGCCTGCCCCTTCCCTGCCTTTCTTCCACCATTCATGGGAATACCTCAAAACGCTGCTTGATTCTTCAACAGCAGGTCTCTCATTGAGATGGATCTTCTAGGGAGCGGTCCTGTCCCTTGTTAGTGCCCAAAACCTTGACTCTTGTCTTCTGACTTGCTGTTTTGCTTCTGAAAATAAGACTGGTTTGCTGCCAAAATTGATTTCAAACTGCTACTCAGATGCAAAAATGTTAAGGTTTCAATCATTTGCCTTTTTTCTTAAAAAAAAAAAAATCACTTACTAAAATAAATATTTGGACCTGTGTACATTTTTTTCTCTTTCTGATGTTTCCCTTTGTACCTTTTCTTGAGTGGCTCATATGAAAAGAGAAGATTTCAAATGTGTACGGTCCACTTTGAGCAAGAGTAGTTATTTAGTTGAAGGAGTCAAGGACAGGTCATGAATGAATTCTTGCCATTTAGATGTGATTTATACATTTTATACCTCTTAAGCCAAGCTTGCTTTTGTGCAGTGTAGCAATACACAACAAAACAGCCACCTTCCTTCCTCTTTTTTGAGTGCTAAATCTCACTCTCTGGTGGCCGAGTGCAGAAACCAGTCTAAGTCATTGGGAAGACCTGTGGAAAGTACTTTTTTGGATCAAGAGCCACCAGTCTGGTGTTGCATTGGTTCTGGTGACATCTTATCATTCTTTGGTTTCTTCCAAGATTTTACTATGGCCTTGCTGCTCTTTTCTTATTTCTCAGAGCTGTGGGCTTTTTACAGTCACAGAGGATCTTCTGTGCAAGTGGAAGAATGTGTGATCACAGGCTGACCACCAGAGCCCCACCAAGGGAACACCTCTGGAGTTTTTGCCTACGATCCCAAGGGTTTTTCTTCTCATGTCGCTGTTGTCTCATCTCCTTGAATTCTCTTTTTTATGTACAGTTCTGGGTTTGGGTTTTTTGGTTGTTGTTTGGTTGGTTGGTTGGTTTGTTTTGTTTTGTTTTTTGCTATGGGAAATACCGGAAGTGGTAAAGAGCCACAGTTTTGTTACCAGCTAATTGAATTTCACTACAGGCTGGTGTTCAGCTATGTTTTAAAGAGGCACTGCTTTCCGTAACCTTGCAACCTGCTTATCCCACTTTACATCCTGTTACATGACCCTGCTTCAATATTCTTCCCCCATCTTGTTTCTTCTCCAAGGACTTTCTGAAATTACTCTAATCAGAGATGACTGTAGAAGAAGGGAAAGATCATCTGCTTGAAATGCAGCCCAGGTGATGGTGCTGGGGTGTGCACAAGAGTAATGGGATCAGTAGGAAACTGCTGTAATTGTGTGCCAGGGTTTGAAGCATGTCTTAAAAGAGATTCCTGCTGGTCAGGAGGAGGGAGGACCACAGGAGGAATGATTGGTTAGGGGGAACAGGGTGTTTGAGGGCAGGCTTTGAAGACTGGTCTTAATGGATGGTTTAAGTGATTTTAATGGATGTTGAGGATTTGCTTCAGAGGAGAAGGATTACAAGTGACGTTAACTGTGTGTCCAACCGTGTGTTCGGTATGGCTTATTTTGGGGAGTCATTGAGGAGTTTTATTTAAGTATGTAAATACAAGGAAGTGTCAAGAAGGGAGATATTTGCCATAGGTCCATCACATAAGTATTTGCACTGAGAGGATGAACTTCGCTAGCTGCTCTGTAATTATGATATTCACTGCTGCAAGAGCACTGTGATAACTGATTTTGGAACTGAGCTCAGGCTGCGAACACACTTTCCTCTGCTTTACACTGACTTGGTAGCAGAGACCTGGGACCATAGGCTCAGGACCTGGGAATGTTGTATAGGGTGCCAGTCTGGGCTGTGCAAGCACGTGAAACCAAGGGGAGTTTTCACTGGTGATGCTTGAGCCATGTGCTGCTTGTTGCTGGTGACTGCATGTGGCTTAAGCAATCTCTTCTGGCATGTCTTGGGGCATTTCACAGCACCACACCTGGTTTTGCTGCTGCCCTGGGTACAGGCTGGTAAGAGGCACAGTCAGAGAGGTGCAGATGTGCAGATGAAGTGGATACCTCTGTACTATCTCTGCCTGTGGATACTCAGATGTGCATTGGCAGCTGGCTCCCAGCACCAGGAGATCCCAAAAGGCAGCACAGAGGATGACAGCGGGGTTTCTAGAGGGAGAGAAGATGCAGAGACCAGGTTATTCATGGTCATCTCAGGCAAAGATGACACAAGGGTGACACCTGTACCCCCATCAGGCACACGTGTGAGCCAAGCTCGGATATCCAGCACCAGCCTCATGACCCTGCTGCAAGTGAGGCTGCTGGGAGGCACCGGTGACACCAGTGAGGAGGACATCCCAGCGCCATCAGCCCACAGCCAAACCCAAGTGTCACTGCAGGCAGCCAGGGAAGCCAGGCAGTGAGGGAACAGCACGTGGGGGAAGTTGCAAATAAAGCAGCTGGGGCTGCTGGGAAGCAGTGGCTGCTGCTCTCATTCCTCTGCTGAATATGAAAGTTGAATTGTGGTCCTCATGTGACAAATGACCGTGAAAACTCTGGCTGTCACAACACTTGTGGTGCAGATGGGGGGAGCAGTCACATTGTAAAACTTCCTTGAATTTGCTTGTACTCTTTTTTTTTTACTAGCTATTTCATAAACAGATTTAGGTTAAGGTTAGCTTTAAAATTGTGGTTGTCTTTTAAATACTGTTTCATGTTATCATTCGAGTAAATTAAGGGTTACTTTTGGAAACACCTGAACTTCTATAGTGAAGGGTCATAACCCCCAGGAGGACACCCTGACTTTTTCTGAATGGTGGCCAGACACGCAGTGGATTACCTGGTTTTGTCAGCAGATGGCCACAAGACGAGATGGTTTGTGTGCACAGAAAATTTTAGCCTCCTCTGGGCATAAATCACAAAACTACTGACCAAAAGTCAACATGTCCTTTTGGTGATAGATGAATTGTCTTGAAGCTGGATTGAAGGTCAGTCTGAATGCTGCCACAAGCCTCCTTCTGGCTTCCCCAGGAAGCTCCCTGGTAGGCTGCAGAAGTCAAATAATGTGAATTAACACTGTAGTTGCCAAAGCTTTTCAAGCAGAACTGAGAAAGACTGTTTATTCATCACATTTAATCCCTCAAAAATGTGCTGGCCTCTGAAATAAAAGCAACAGTGTCCATGACATTGCATTATTCTTAGAATAGAATATAATTATTGCATAATTCTACTAATTTGTACCTTTACTGACTCCAGAAGAGACAAATTTAAGTCACGACTCACATTTTTTTATTTTTCTTTTCTACTTCTGCAAATATAACATGAGTAATTAACTGCTCAGAGTAATGAAAACGCTATCACTAATCATCTGACACTGAATATTTTTTTCTTAAAGACTTGGCTAGCCTGTGCTTAAGAATTACCTATGGATCATTTCTGACTCAGTCCATGCATGTTTTCCGTTTTGATGCTGTAAACGCAAGCAGAACTCTGATGAGCCAATCGGCAGGAAAAGGCCAGGCTCTCTGAAAGGAAGCAGAATTGAGGAGTGCAAGCACCAGCTTCAAAAAAGACTGTCAGTCATGTGCAGTGTGACATGTTCCAAATGCATTTCATAACAATTTTATTACTCGCCTAATTCAGGAGACATGTGAGTGACCCTTGCTAAGCCATAAAACCACCACTCTTTTTTTTTCCCTGTTACCTACAAGAGAAAACCTGTGTATTAGTAATGTGATAAATCAAAGGTACTTCCATCAGACCTCTACGTATTTATCCCTTTTTTTCATGTATTTCTTTAGGCACCTATGTTGATCCAATGCTGTGTAACAAATTACTATTTTCTGGGAAAGCAAGTAATGGGTATAAGCCTGAAAAGAGGACACAGTATAGAATATAAAGTGAGGGGATGTTTTCTCATTGCCATATTTAATGCCAAACTTAGATGTCTATGTGTAAGGTTCCTGAATAGCCTTAGAGAAAGGCATATATTTGCTCAACTGGAAAAAAGAAGCCATCATGAATGAACTTATGTATCCAGCAAACCGTGTTTCTTCTCTTTCTGCTCTGTAAATGGAGGATCTTTCCTCTGCTTTTGTCTCATATATGTAAATAGAGCAGGCTTTTGCTGAGCTGGGCCATCCTTTGACAAGGTATCTGGATCTGTTCATCCTCTTTCTATACCTCACAGTGCTGCTTAGAGTCCACTCAAAATGTCCTGTATTGCTTCAGTGGATGATGCAGTATTTCTGGAATACCTAAAGCTGAACAGAACAGCCAGTCCCACCCTGAGCACGTGCAGAGCAGCCATAGGGGCAGCAATTACTTTGTTTTCCTGCTCCAGCAATCTCTGCCTGTAATACTTTTACAAAGGGCCAGCTGTGAAAATGAGATTCTTTGATAAACGATCCTATTTGTCTTTTTTTTTCTTGGCAACTGGTTAACTGGGTGTCTTTTTTTCCCTAAATTTTCCACTGGAGAAGGCTTTGCCAGGGCACAGGAAGGTGCTCTTGGCTTAGTGTCAGAAGTGTGTGCAAACTTCCCTGCAGATTTTTTCTTCTCACTGAGCTGCTTAGTATTTAGATGCATCACTCTTTCATTCATCCTCTGCTTTGTGGCAAAGTCTGGAAATGCATTAAAGGAACTGAATAATTTCTGGGAAATTATTAATTCTGGAATGAATGTGACAGATTTCATCATGTGTTTGGCTGAACTCTGCCTGAGTGACTAACTGCTCTGGGAGAATTTTCCAATTGTCCCTCGTGAAAGTCAACCTCTTTGAATTAATTCAGCATCCTCTATTTTGATTAAGTATGTGTCAGCTCATTGTTGGTGTGACAGAGATATGGGGCTGCTTGTTTTCCTTTTATTATTATACAAACAAACTAATTATGAGTCACACACAATACATGCCCTCAGGGCATGATAAGGGATGTGAATGATAAAGCATTAACTGCTCTATGTGCAGGTTTCTCTTGTGAGTTAAACAAGCAGGGACCAGTAAATGAAAGACAATACCTTTTTTCTCTAACATCTTAACAATTCCTCCTTTCGAAGGAAAACTGCGATCTTTCAAACCTTATGTAATACTGAAATAGAAGGAGGTGAAAGAGAAAGGTGAGTCCTCTGCGCAGTAGGCATCACAAGCCCAATCTGCTATCTCATCCTGACTCTGATGTCTTCTTACAGATTCCGTTTTCAATTTATTTGCAGTGCGGTTCCTTCCTGTCCTCAGTACTAAGATTTATTTGACAGCATTTGGAACAAATGTGTATTCGTGCTATCCTACCACCCTGAAACATGCTGCCATGGCTCTTTCTAATGGGCCAGAAGTTGAGCCTTTCCTGCTGTACCCTTGTAAAAGAGAAAACATCAAGACACACAATACATAAAATATCTTGGGTACCACAAAAGCATATGTTTTCTGTTCTGGAAGAAGTGTTGTTACTTGGTGCTAATTTCTCTGCTTTTTCTTGTGTCTGTCAGACTAACACTTTGTCCATGGCAATCTGTGTAAGGTAATAAACTCACTGCAGGTTGTCTAGGTATATGGAGGAAAAATATCACAGGAACTTGCAGAAAGAGCAACCAGGTGCAGATGGAGCTGAAGCAGAAATATTGGTGACAGATGTTCTTCCTGGCCTGCTGGAGGAGTATGCACCATACAGCATCTTCATCATGCTGTGTGACATCTCCTGCCTTGGAGAAGTGAGATGTTACTTGATGACTTTTACAATTCCCTAACACTGCCAGAGGAGGTGAAGTGCTGCAGCACCTCTGCCTGTAAACACCTTCTCCCGAGCCACTCAGTGGCAGAGGAACCATAAAGAGAGGGAAGGCCCTTTAAAGTAAACATGCACCAGCAGATTACGCTGTTGACTTGTGAAGCTTGGCAACACCCTCCTTACAAACACCTTCTCCACTGGGCAGGACATGGTAAATAATGAAGGAACCCATGGTTATTTGACCAGAATAAAAGATGAGACAGAGGTCCACACTTGTGGAAAAAGAGCTCTTCTATTTCACATAAGATTGTGCAAGGTGGGGTTTGCCTTCCTAGAGAGTCAGGACTTGGTGCATTTGTCTACACCTTCATTAGCAAACAGTGTAAATGCCTTAAGAAATGGGTAAAACAGGTAACATGCACCTTCCTAAACTCACAAACCTTTCTTCCTCACTTCCCAATCTCTCTGGAGGAGAAGCCAAGAGAAGGGTAGCCCTAGGCTGTAAGAAACTTTTGCTGCCCTAACTACTCTAGATTTTCCATCCCCTGTAAGTTTTTGCAAGATATGTACAGAATCCTTTGGTGGGTGCTGAAGACAAAACAAAGATTTGTTTTATTTGTTGGTATAAAAAAGAAGAGTCTGACTTTACAGATTGAAAGTTAGCATTTTGAGCATTTGTATCCTATGACCCTCTCTTCTTCTGTGGATCTCAATATTAGATGAAATCTTTTCAAAGGATGATTGTAAATTAATATATGCATTTGCAATCGATAGTCAGAGCTCCATCCTACATGCAGTTTCTTTTCTTGCCTCAAAATTCCTCTTACTATTGGAAATCTCCTTTCACTGATGACCCTTCAGTTATTTTGCAGGGAACTGACTGCAGAATGGCGGGACTCTATATTTAAAAAAAGTAAAAAGTAAAAAATCAAGGTTAAATTTACAAAAGTTAGCAAATGAGAGGACAACATGATTCAGGCTGCCTTTGCTTGGAGCTGGAGCTGAGAACCAAACAAGAATCTGATGTTTCCACCTCTTCCTATTGCTATTTCAGAACAGGAAAGCCTTTATCAGTTTGCAGCCCTTTGCAGAGCAGCCTCCACCACAAAGGCTGTGTTTGGTGTTTTCATTTTTCCTTGGGATTTTCTCTTTTTAATGAATTTTCAAATTTTAAAAATAATAAGAAAGCAGGCTTCATGCATCTAACAATATGGCATAAAGTGCTGAGGGCCTTCCTACATTTCTCAGTAGTGTTACTTAAAAATCCAACAGTAGTTTTTAAAAGGAAATATTAACAAAATTGTGAGAAATTGACAAAAGATTTAATAAATGCCAGAGATAAACATGAAATAGCTTATCACTGGTTTTGGACAATTTTGGAAACTTGCTTCTCTAGACCAAGCAACCTCCAGTAAGGTAAAAAGCTCTTTGGTTGTTAAAGAATGAAAAAAATTTTTCTTGCTCCAAAACAAAAGCATCATGATAATCAAAATGTTGCCATTTCACCTCACTGTTAAAAAGGTCACAGTTTTGGCTGGAGGCCATGCTGCGGAGCAATCTGCTTTGTCACTTGAATAGGTTGGCTTGGATAATGAAAAATCCTAAACTGGGACAGTAGAGAGAAAAAGGGAAAGAGCATTACTGCCTGAGGAAGTAACAGAGATTTAATAACACTCATTGCTCATTTGTACAGCATTAAGGAAAGAAGGAGAAAACAAAGCCCCTTCCAGGATCCCCACAATAGTTTGGAAGGCGTTTAGAGGCCAATTGTTCTTTTTCGTATTACCAGTTGTGACCAGCGTGAACTGTGTGGCAATGGCGTCACCCTTGCTTGCCAAGAACAATGGAAGGGACGTGCACCACCACACTAAAATTTACACCAGGCTGGCAGGCACATTCATATGCGGCTGTTCTTTGGGAGCTGTCCATACAGTTAAATTCGCCTCACTGTTTTACCAAAAAAAACCCCAAAAATCCTAAAACACAAAACAAACTCTTGGTGGGGGAAGGGAGGAGACAGGAGCATGGAGTGAGAAATGTGTGTGTGACTATCAGTGTGGAGCAGAAGGGAATAGTCTCTGGTGTGCTTAGTGATATGTAGCTGCAGCTGAGAGAGGTGGAAAGTGTTATTTCTGAGTTGGAAACTGCTGGGATTTACATTGCAGATGACTTTACCTGCCCCTGTTGGTGGTGGCCAGGCTGGTGGTGGTGGTGACCTGCCAGGTCTGGGTGGGGACAGAGCCTCACATGGAGCTTAGCTCACCTCCATCTTTTTGGCAAAGAGAATGAGAGGCTGCGCCTCCTCTGGCAAGGAGAGGCATGCCAGAGGAAGGACTGTGACCCAGATCTGCAGTGGGCAGGTGCCCAGGGTAGGTGAGTGGGGTGCGCTGTCATCCAGACAATTTCTTCACACATGAACTCTAAGCTGGGGAGCAACCACAACAACAACAAAAGATTGCAAATGGCCTGAGAGAAGTGCTGAGAAAAATTGGGACTGCGAGGAAAAAGGAAGATTTGCACTCTCATGGTTGTGCCAGGCTCTTGGTGCTGTGGTTCAATCAGTACCAGTTTTTTCTTGAGCCACTGGCACTCACTGCCCTGAGTAACTTGTGCTTGAAAGGGGGCTCCAAAATACCAGAGCTGAGGGGACTGGTCGGGGAATGTACAAGGAGTGGGAACAATGTGGCCCCCTCCAGCTGGGAGTCATCAGGTGGGGGCTAGGAGAAAAGGACAGACCTGCACGTGAGGGGAAGAGAGAAAGAATAGACCAAGAGCTGAGGGTTGCAGGTGGGAGAAGGAATTCTGATAGTGAGATCCAAAGGTGTAAGTAGTTTTCATGTCAATTGTTTTTTAAGGGTATTGCATTTTCTTGGCCACATTTGTTCACATCCCTTCTTTTCATAGGGGTCTCCTAGCTCTTCTGTAGTCCAAGCAGATCTGGAAAGCTGGTGGGGGTTTTTTCACCAGGTAAAGAAAGACCTTTCTTGGGTTTACCTTTATGTCTGTCTTCAGGAAAAATACAAGGGTTTTTTCTTTGCATTCCTCCTCTGAAATATACTAAGCTTCTCCTCCTGTTCTCTAAGCAGCTGCCCCTTGGGATAGGAAAAGGAAATTAAACAGCTAATGGTTATACTTTAATTAGGCTTTATTAGAGTTAACGCAGCTTATGTTCTGCATATGTGCTGCAGAGACTAAGACATTTTAAAAATCCTGCCTTTGCTATTATGAGTTTATGAGAAAGGAAGCCCAACGAAGATCAATACATCCTCTGTGTAGATTACAAATGGTTGATGACGTATGTCCACAGGAGCTGTTTTTAGTGAGGGTAGTCTAGTTATTATGGATTTGACATGAACTTGGCCTGATGCCCTGAAGGAATGCAATGTAGGCATAATTTGGTCTTCCTGTAATTGTCTATTTAAATTGGCAATCCAGAGTAATTTTTTCCTGTGAAATAAGACCGAGACGTCACTAAAGCGGCGCTCAGATTAATTAATGAGACATAATAATGCTTCTAATAAAAGTTCATGAATTGAGTCCTCTTCCCTCCCCTCTCCTGTCCTTCCCTGCTGTCCTCCCCCTGCTGAGAATGCAGCTTCCCAGGAATCCATGAGTCACACTTCGTAACGGAGTTTCTTCTTTAGTTGACGCAAACAATACAGCGGAGAAAAATAATAAGTGCAGAACCATCTGTTTGATGAAGTCCTTGACATTTTATTTCATTTCCCCCTATTGCATATTAAAGGAAGTAAATAGAAAAACATTTGCTAATTATACCACTGCTTACTGATTGCTGGGGCGGCTTTTATCATATTTATCCAAAGTGCTAGCTTGTTGTGCAGTCCCAGCTTCAGCATTCTCCTTTCTGCTTTGGCAAGAGGAGCACAACAGGAGTCATCGGTGCTCAGCCAGGTTTTTGAGCCCTTCACCTCTGAGCAGTTCACAAAGGGATGGAAATGTGCTGCTTCTCTGCAGGCTGGAAACCTGAGAAAGGTAGTGAGATGTCCTGGTTTGAAGTAATTTGCTGAGCTAATGAGAGAGCCTGAAGCCAAACTCCCCCTCAGAGGTTGAATATTGGGAGGGAGTGGTTGCCATTTGCTTTTGTGGGCCCAGGATTTTGTGCTCAGTGGCTTGGCTTTGTGTTAGTTCTCAGTTAAGCCTGGCAGGAAGGCCAAATGTAAGCCCTTTGCTGTGGTAAGGTGAGCAGCAGCTGCCATCTGATATTTATGAAGGAAATCTGAATATGTCACTCTCCCTATCTCCTTCTCCCTCTGTTGGATCATGCTCTTGTTGCCCTATCTGGGTCTCTTTGTAAGGTATAGTTTTATGGCCTAAGAGTAGTCTATGGACAATACAAAGTTTGAACAGTGAAATGCAGAGCCTCATCCCTCCCTCAGACTGGCATTTAGATTTGGCTGATGGTCAAAGCAAGCCAATGCTGTTTGAAAACAAGCTAGTGGCCAAAGGCCAGTAATACTAGGCAGCTATTTCCTCTGCAAAATCTAAGCTATTAGCACTCATTAAAAATTACAACAATGAATCAAATGTCTGTGAACTAAAGCACTTTTTCTCCCACCATGCCATGTGAGGCCAGCACAAGAGCTACTTGGCCAAGCCCGTTGCTAGGAAGGGAAAAATAGCAGTGCCAAGGAGGACATGGTGACCTTATCTAGGGATGAGGACACCAGGAAATTCAAAACCACCACTTTTCCTTTGGATGAGAATTCAGAGATGATGAAAGAATCTATTTCTGGATTTTTCCTTGGGTACAACAGACTTGATGAATTTTCCAGTCCACCATTTGGACAGATTTAAGGGATTTTATAACTTATAATTCCATGAAGATTCTATCAGTAGTGCTGGTCATCCTGATGGGCTGGATGTTTTGACTTTCTAACATAAGCTCATTCAGACAGGTTTATATTCCCAGTATCATAAAACTCTCAGTTCAGAGCACAAACAGTGGAAGATATATTTCTCTATGGCTTCAGCCCATGGTAACACATATCCTAACTTGGCTCCGAGGGGTGCGTGTTGCATGTTGACATTTGGCCTCTCAAGCGTCATTGTGAAAGGAGCTGTTTTAAAGCTAGAGGAAGATGGATGTTTGATTCTGAAAGAGATACCAGGGTTCACACCACTGCATGTCGCAACTAGCACATGAAAATTGTTTTCTATAGGAGGCCCTAAGAGTCATCTTCCAGTCTCCAGGGTAACAAATCAGAAAGTTCAAAACTGGCTCACTGGCTGGAATTCATTTGTTGTACTGATAATTGACTACACAAAATAAAGTGTCTTATATGGATAACTTCATCAAGCACTTATATCTTCAGACAAGTAGAATTCTGCAGTACTCTGAGGCCTCTGGTTCCCTGTTCATCTTATTTGCAGAAATCTTGATGTTTGCAATAGTGACCTTAGCTGTTAGCTAAAAGTGCTTGTCTGTTTCTTCATTTGTGGTATCACTCACTTTGTCTGGTGATCTTTGCACCCTTCTGTCTGCAAATCCGCCACAATAACCCCCCGCAGTGCTACAGGCTGGGGCCAGAGCTGCTGGAAAGCTGCCTAGTGGAAAAGGATGTGGGGGTGCTGGTTGACAGTGGCTGAACATGTGCCAGCATGTGCCCAGGTGGCCAAGGAGGTCAATATCAGCAATAGTGTGTCCAGAAGGACCAGGAGAGAGATTTATGCCAGCAAGGGTGGATGAGACAGATGACCCCTTCTTTTTGTCCTCCATCCCTTACTGTTCTAGTTATGAAAGTGCTGTGTGTCTGTGGCTGACCATCAGCTTAGTCAGAGGCAAGATTTTGTAGAGAGAAGCACAAAGCTGAGGTGCAGCCCTGGGTCATGGGACAGGCAGAGCTGAAGGGGCTGCAGGAGAGGCAAGGAGGACATGCTGACAGCTTCCCCACCAGTTGATTAGTGGTGCTGGAATGCCTTCAGAGGAGGTCAGCTCCCATGCCCGGTGGAGGACATCCACAGTTGCTCCCAGCAGTAGGAAGGGAGGGGGCTTTATTCAGCCACAGTAACTCCTCAGGCGCTCTGCGCACCAGCTGGATCCCACTCGCCAATGGAGCAGGGCTATATCGTTCCTGCAAAAAATGCTTTGCTTGCATGGGCTTGACTTGGACGCATTGGTGTAATTCCTGGGTTTGACATTCCTCTGTTTGGGAGCTAACATAAGCAAATACATTCTTTTGATCTTCCATGCAGCTTTGTGACACTATACATGCAGCTCCATGCTTTCTTTCACAGATGTCGGAGTCAGCTGCCACATGGGATCTCCGGGAGAAACTGTATTGTGTGTTTTTAAAGGAAAATTACCCAATTATTTTGATGGAGTTAATGTGGAGATGGTGACCTTTACATTCAAAGCTGTTATGCTGCAAATGTTCCAAATACATTATGTGCTCCGCTAACACTGCTGACACGTTCTGCATGATTAATAGTGTTTATAAAGCACGTACAAGAGTTTGGGAAGCCTAGGATGGAAGATCTTGTACGGGATTTATTTTGCACTGAACATGATAAATATACAGTTGTCCATGGAATATTTTTTTTCTAGAAATTACTTAATGATGGAAGAGAAAGTCACTAATTCATTACATGAACTGCTTAATTTTTCTTGCAAGGAAAAGAAAAGCAAAACATTGGTAATGGCTGCTCCAATATGTACATTTAGATTGATCACTTTTAAAGGAAGACTGATGTTTTTAGTACATGTTTTTTGCTTCAAGACTGGCCTGGCTCCTGCTTCTCTGGAAGGAACACTTCTGTCAACTGCACCATGTTGTGGTGTTGCCAGGGGTCACACACAGTTTGGAGGAAATTTCAGGGTGAGCCTGATATGTAGGTAATACAGGCAGGTGTTTAAATAGATGGAAAAGGTATAAGGTATCCCCTTTGTGCTACTGTGGGGATGTTATTCAACAAATAGACAAACAAGTTACTCTGCCTCAAGAGACATCTAGGATTCAACTCTCAGCTTGATTTTCCTGTAAAACATCACGGCTTGTTCTTGAGCTGCTTTCTATTCTCTCAGGATTCTCCTTTTCCCCACTTGATGCTGTGGCAGAGCTCCTTGCTCTCCCACACATGCCACAGTGTTCTGCCCAAAGCCACGGCCCTGCATCATGGTTCCAGTTAAAAAAAGCTGTGCAACTCGGAAAACTGCTCAGGAGTCTTTTCTCATTTCCAGCAGCATGAGCTGAGCGAAGCAGCCTATAGGCAAACCTAGAGGGCAGTACAGAGGGAGAGGGGGGCTCTGAGTTGCCTTGCAGCCTCCTACTGAGTTCCAAATGGAGGGCTTCTGCATGGGTGGATAGACTGACTCACTAGTTGGACTTTAAATTGTGATAATGTAATGTTTACATCTGCAAATTTTCAGGTCAGGAAGCCAGATAATTTCTACATGACTTTGTGGCTAATACTGCACCAGCATAGATACACTTAATTGAATCTGATGATTTCTTATTTGCAGGCTAAGAAAGTGACCAACATTAAAGATCCTTCTGGCAAGGGAAAGGTTGGTCAGGAAAAAATGCAAATTCTGAGGACTCTGGATGTCGCACTTAGGGATATGTGTTAGGGGTGACTGTGGTGGTGCTGGGTTAAGAGTTGGACTGGAAGATCTGAAAAGCTTGGTGATTCTTGAATTGCCCTGTCCCAAGGGCAGGCCCTTGAACTTGTTGAACCTCACTGGGTTCTTGTAGTCCCACTTCTCAAGCTTGTCCAGGTCCCTCTGGATGGTCCCTTCCTTCAGTTTTGTCACCTGTCCAGCTCAGTTTCTGTCAGCTGTAGAGATGCTGGGGGGTATGCTTGATCCCACTCACTGTGTCATTGAGAAAGACATTGAAGAGCTCCAGTTCCATGGCAGAGTCCTGCAAGACACCCCTCATCTCCACCTGGACATGGAGCCACTGACCAGAGCCCTCTGTCTGCATGCATCTGGGCAACACCTCATGCACTAAACAGCCCGGCCTTCAAAGCCAGGGCTCTCCAGTCTGGAGATGTTTTGTGGGACTGTGTTGAGAGCCTCACAGGAGCCTGGGCACGACAGGGCCTACAAGTCTAGAAGTCCAGGTGCTGTGTCCTGCAGGCACAGGCAGATCCAAGCAGTCCCAGGTGGTTCAGCTTTGCTGGGAGTGCTGGTTGTGGCCCTTTGTGACAGAGACTCATTCCAAGGACCATTGGTGGTGCAGGACCACATCAGCATGGAGGCCATTATGACACCACAGGGTGTGTGGAAATGTGTGCTGTCAGAAACTGAAGGAAATCCATTGTCATAAGAGGGTACTGGACTGGCTGAAAGGAAACTTCCAAAACCAATGTGAAGCTTTGGCCCAGAGGGAGAAACAGGGGCAAAATAACAGACCTCAAGAGCTCTGCCAAGGGAATGAAAGCAATGACAGGGAGCTGTCCCAAGGGAATAAGGATATCAGCTACAACCTCTGGGATAACCCCTTAGGCCTGATGAACAAGTGGGACCCTGACACTGCTTCCCAGGACGTACCCAGCTGTCTCAGCACTTTGGGCCCTGAGGCAGCAGCAGAGGCAGTGACTGACTTGCCCAGCACAGCTCCTGCCACAGCCAGTGCCATGGCTTAGCACCTGCAGCTGCTGCTGTGGCCAGAGCTCCTGAGGCACAAGAGGAGGCCATGGCAGCTGCCCTGTACAGCCCCTGCAGCCCAAGCAGGCCTTTGCCCAGCTGGCCAGAAGCCCATGGCCTCAGCAGGTAGCAGCTGGGGGCAGTGGCAGGGTCAGTCCTGTCAGCACCAGCAGCTGAGGTGGGAGCCTTGGCCATGGAAGAGTGGAAAGACTCGCTCGACCAAGAGCTGTTCCAAAGACAAGTTGAGAGAGCCCAAGACCCGTCTCAAGGGGAAGATGACAGTGGCGAAGAACTGTCCAAACACGAAGACAAGAGAGACCAAGACCAGTGCCAAGTGAAAGAGGACAAACACCAAAGCCTGAGCAGTCCTGAGGAGGAGGGGCTTCCTGTGCCCACCCCTCAGGAGGCACAGGCCTTTGGCAGAGTGCCAGTGCAGGCCTCGCTCAGCCCATGGAAACCCATGGCCTCAACGGGCCACAGGCTGTGCACCAGGAACATCCTTCCCACTTCAGGCGGGCACTCTGGGCCCTGAGCAGGCTGTGCTGGTGTGTCTGCATGGGGGGACATCCTGAGGATTAGTGCCCCACTGCCAGCACCAGACTGGGGCCCAGATACTCTCATTCACCCTGAGCCTGGTCAGCATCCCATGGGAGCAACAAAGGTGGAGAATCCCAGAATATAGGAAGCTAGTGTATGTGTCCCAGAAGCCCTTAGCCAGATGGCTGTGGAGTCAGCCAAGGACCTTTGGTAAAAACTACACAAGAGCTGTTGGCAGTAACCCAGCTTGTAGTAATTGAACATGAGAAAGAAGTGTTGGAGAGGACAGCCATGTGGACAGAGGACAGCACTTTTCTGGGGCAAACATCCTTGTTCTAGTCCATGGAAATAAGCACAAGAGAGGACAGCAAAAAGGTAGCAATGAAGCCAAGAAGTGAGTGTGGACTGTAGGGCAGAATCAAGACCATCCAAGAGCCCTGGCTTTTCTGACCCATATGAATGTCTGAAAGAATGGCCTGTGCATGACCAAAATTTTGCATAGAAAGCAAGAAACCTGTCTTCAGGGCAGGGAACCCTCTCTCTATAAAGGACCCCCCTCAAATCAGGGCAGTGCTCCCAGGAACCTGGACCCCATTATATGGATCAACACCGGAACCAGGAATGACATCCCATCATGTGGATCAACACTGCAACCAGGAATGACATCCATATCATCTGGAGCAGGACTGAAACCAGGACGGACATCCTCATCATCAGGATTGAGGCTTGAACCAGGCATATAGATCCCTATTGGCTGGATCAACACTGGAACCACAACTGCTGATCTCTTTCTCTCTCTCTCTTTTCTCTATCTCTCTTTCTTTCTCTCACTCTATCTCTTTAACTTATCCCTTCTTTTCTCCCTTCCCTTTCCCCTTACCCCTTTCTCCCAAACCCCCTGCCACGTGTAGATAGGGTAAGTAAGATAGGGTCTACCATAGCCATTTTCATGCTAAATATGTAAGTTACTTATAAAACTTGGTGAGTTTTTGCAGAGCCTGTGACTTTTGTTGTTCTTTTCAATCAGGGGCATTTACAAATCTTGGGTGCTTCCTTCCTCTTGAGTGTGGATTTGCAAGGGGTGCTTTTGCTATGGGCACACTAATCCAAGTTCTATGTAAAGCAGTTTTCCCTCAGCTTTTCTGGAGATTCTCCTAGACCAGTTTGTACAGCTGGCTGGTATTGCCAGTTAACATCCAGCAAGTTGCATTCCCCCCTGAGGACAAGGGCGCTTTCTTTGGAAGTGTTCCTTGCTCCCTTATGGAATCATTTGCTGGGGTCATCATCCTGGCTGGATTGCCTGTAATAGACCCCTATGTTAACTCCAGAGCACAGAGTGTCAGTTTCATGATGCTTGCAAATGTTGTTTCCTGTGATCATTCTGTATCCAGTTCACCCTCCTTTTCTGTGTTCTCTAAGGGAGTTTGTCCTTTGAAGTTGGGGCTTTACCAAGTACAGGCGTACTCAGGATGTGCTCTTGAAGTTAACTTCATTTCTTTTCCTTCTGAAAAAAGAATTTGCCATGAAGCACACTGTTCATTGAATTATTGGAATGAAATCTGTAGTTTGAACATGCGGATGTTATCGGTGATCTGGGCTCTCCTCTCTCAGTCAGCAGCTACAAGTATCTCTTGGTGAAGGGATCCAGTGACTGCTAAGAAGATTAGGGAATAGAAGATGTTTTCTCTCCTCGCCAGTGGAACTGGATGCTCAGTTGGGTTCTGCAGGTCTTGTTAAAGGAAATGTTCCAAAAGGCTGTTGCTCAAAACAAGAATAGGACAGTTTTGTTTCCGATGCCGATATTCTTCAGGAACACTGGGAAACAAGGGAGCAGAGGCAAGGGATTTGAAAGCATTTGTGTCTGCTGGAACTCCCTTTCAATGCATCTCTTTGGAGCATGGCATGGTGGTTTGACTGGGGTTCCTGTGCTGGAATGACCTTCCATGCTCATAGAAGTCACTGTTTTAAAAACCCAATGCCATGTACTCAAAACCCCATTATTTTCATTCCCACAGAGAAGAGAGAGGGACCTAGTTCTTGTGAAGCTCTTTTCATACTTTTGGTAGAGGCCTGCAGAAAAGCAGAAATAGGAGCTCCGTTTTGTGTCTTTGGTGACTGTCAGATTTCATAGGGAAAAGAAGAATTGTAGACAACAAATAAAGGAGCAGAGATGAAAAAATGGGATCGATCAGAGGAAAAAATATTCTGAAAAGAATAGGAATTGGAGATCTAGCAGTTATCTACGGTCTCACAAGATAAGACCATGACAGTATCTGTAAGGTCTCTAATATAAGATATGACTTTGTGCTTTTAACTTGATTGTCTAGCTTTAGAACAGGTACTGCCAACCCAAGAATGGACCCAAAACTTCCTCTGTGTTTAGCCTTACTTCTTTCTACTTCACTATCAAAGGAGCCAAAAAGTGAGCTGTTCAGAAAAAGTGAAAATTTTCTTCACACTCACTGTGTAGTTTCTTAGACCTGTTGGACTTGGATGAAGAGACTTTTATGTAAATGAGTAAGATATGAGCATTAATCTTGTTCCTTTCATTTTACCCCACACATTAAAAATAGTAATAATCCACAAATGTTTTCTGCTTCAGCTTTTCACTGAGCCAGAACTTGCCAGAAGTATTCAATACTTTGACTGTTAGCTCTGCATTAGCTGCCATACTGATTTTAGAAGGCTCAGGGGAAAAACAAAAGCATCTATAAAGGCATTCTAATTTTTAACATAAGTTTGGGCTTTGATTGTAAAATGTATCTCATTTGGTCATCTTGTTTTTTAAACTTCATACCATTCTCTAAATTCATCACTTGCTGCAGCTGCTCAGCACTTAGCACCTGTACATTTACCCCTGAGACACTCCAGACTGAACCAGAAGATTTTATTGGTGTTGAGGCTAATGGCTAAACTTTCAAGATTTGTTTTTCAAATAAATGCACTTTTTTCCACATTATACTTTCAGCAAGCTGAAATGGTTAAGAGGTTGCTTATGAGAAACCCACCATAAGGCCCTTTAACGTAGGGATCTAAAGTGAACCAGATTGAATTCCCTTTACAGAGTGAGAGTTTTTAAAGAACAAATTTTAATGAGTATCTCATTTCTGCATTAAATACTCAGGGTCTTTTAAGCACAGGTTTTGATTGATCTTAATGAAGAAAGCGAGGGAGGGGTTCCTCTTTATTTTGTGCTGTACTGCAAAATAAAAATGGAAATTGAATTTGCCTCTGTGGTTCTTTTTTATTTTTGTGGGCATTTAAAGTTCCTGTTTTTCTTGTCTGTATGCACTGTTTTTATAAACTTTCTTATCCTTGGAGTCTAGGAGTGTTTAGATCCTACTCTGTCACATGCACAGACATTCTGTTTATGCTTGAGTGTATNAAACATGGAGTCAAGATTCCTGTCTCTTCACCCATCCTCAAGAGCCCCGAGGGTTGCACTGCAACATATGGTTATTGTTATTAATAAAGCAAAAGCCGTCAGGAAAAGAGTGCCAGTCTGAAACACTGCCTGTTCCAAATGTTAAGAGGAGTTTGAGCATAGATCTGGAGCAGAAGCTCTGTGGAGCTGTTGTGGGTGAAGAGCTGGATCCCAAATGCCTGTATAGGATGAAACATGGCTGGACGCTTGGGCTCCAAGGCTGCTTTCATCCCTCTTGACTCTCTGCCTTGGCAGTTCACTGAAGGAGGGGAGAAATATGGTGGAGGTTTCCCTGGCTCTCTATACACAAGCAAGGGTGGCCTAAATATCACAGCCAAATGACTGAAGTCTGGTAACATGGGACTTGCCACTCTTTCAGTCTTCCTAGTGTTCAGCACCGGCCAACATCAAGGCAATTTGGTATTTCTTTAGGATGGGACTCTAAACTAGAACTATAGATCCCAATTGTTTTGCAGATGGACTTCCGCAAGGAAAAATGTACAGGGTAGATATTTTCCAGCTAACGAAAATCCTGCTCACAGGAAAAATCACACATCAGGAACAAGGAAAATCAGAGCTAATAACTGTTCAGACTCTTGGGTAATATGCAGGTATGGCCTTAGAATCCTTTCAGTTTTAAACAGTTGCACTTTATCTATAATGTAAGAAGTGGTAATAATTTTTCACCAATTATGTGGTGTTTGTATTTGATTTGCCCATATCTGATCAAACCTGTCATTACCTGCTCAAATGGTAACAGCATTCAGTGAGTTTCCTGGTCTTGTTTGACTAAAATCTGATACAAGATAAAAACTATATGCCTAAAGCTATATATATTACCTTTCAAATGTCACTACATGCAGCTGCAATAAATGGTAATTTCTCCACAATACAAATTTTTTATCTCTGATATTTTATTATTAACAGCCTTTTCCCCCTCTGGTTTCAATATTTTCCATCTATATATATTTTTTTCTGCAGAGAACAGTACTTATGAAACATTGGCATATTTATTATTTATGTTATTAGGTCCTTCTTGCACTTGAGCCAGAACAATAAACAGTACTAACATCTTTGACTATTATTTAGAGATTGTTGGATGACTTCATCATCTAGTATGAATTCATCATGAATCACTTCAACTGAAGGGAGCATGAGGGAAGAGGAAACTATTATTAGGCAATATATTATCAAACGAACTGTAACGATTTCCAAGATCTCTTCAGAGAATATTCTGCCTGAACAGTACTTTCCTCTCAAAGAACTATGATAACCATTTAAATTTTTTTCTTTCGTGATCACACTGTAAACCATAAACCATTGTTGGAATATTTTTTTGAAAGTACTATTAGTCTTTATTCCTGGTATAGCTGAAAATCTGCTCTCTCAGCTTTCCTTCCAGGTGGAAATCATCTCTCCCTGTCTTGATGTGACTGTGAGATGACCTAGTCTAAATCCACCCCATTTCAGACTTCTAGACATGTTTGTTCAGTACAGCTATATTTGAATTTCCTTCTCACCTCCTAGAATGCCTGCCATCCTCTGAGGGAAATAGCTGTCTTTCTGACAAAAAACCATACATGTTTTGGCTTCCTCTAGATACAGAAAGTGCTTAACATACTTCTGGGAAATAAGTGCAGGTTAGGGATGTGTGTGCAAGATTAGATCACAAGATTCACTGCCTCCCAGGGGAATTAATTGAAGAATGCTCCATAACAAGCGCATTAGTCATCATTAGTCCCACCTCAATCCCAGCAGCAAGTATTGCTTCTTTTCTTAAGTCTTTGTGTTTACCCAGTTGATGTGAACATGGAAAGGCCTTTGAATTCTGTGTGGGATGGTTAATTTACTGATGTTGTGTTTACTGTATTCAGGATCCTATAATAGATTTTTCTCAATTGCTATCCACAAGAGAGTTCATCTTGAAATATTTTTAACCCTTCCTTACTGGTGGACTATTCTCTTGTGACTGCTGAAGGGAGATTTTTGTGAAGCAAGGAAAAGCACTTTTTCTAGCGCAAGGAAAAAGCAGATTGTGTAGTGGCTCAGAGAGAGGCAGTTTTTATGGGATATAAGGACTTGGAAGATGCCTTGGATTCTTACTCAAGTGATTGCTTCTTCTTGCATACTGAGAAACAAAAATCCCCAATCATTAGACCAACTTACCTTTTGCAAAGATTTTGCAAGGCTGTTTTTTTGGTGTGTTATTTTGTTCTGGTTTTTTAGGTCAGTACACATGAAGTCTGATGCCATTGAAGTCAGCTGAACATACCTCGGTGCAAAACTGGTGCAAATGGGAGTTCAACAGTGTTTTACTCCTAAGGCATCCTTGTTCCCAATGGAATTAGCCAATACTTTTAGAAAGAAATCTGTTCTCACTGTGAATGGGGAATTCTCACTGTGAATGGGGAAAGAAGGCAGAAGACAGCTGCAAAAAGCTGTGAAATCCTATCCCACACTTCCCACTACCCTGCTTCTAAAAGATCTCTTAAATACTCTGTTTTAGAAAAAACAGCAAACATTCACCTTTTTTACTTTTTTGCTGTCTGTAACAACACAATTTTCCAGGGCAAGACCTGAATCCTCTTTGACCTCTCCCATCTTCAGATTCCAGATTTCAGTGGTGTTTTGAATTTTGGGTCTGAATGTTTTTATTTTCCCTCCCTAGAATCTGTTGCAACGTTTCTCTTCACAGAGAAAAGCAAGGCACAATACTTACCAGGAATTTTTCTGGTTTTCACATTCTCTGAACCTCAGACAAAGGGAAAACACAATTTTTGTCACTTGCTGTGCCTGTGTTGTGCCGAAGTAGAATGCAATATGGAGATTGTTTACCCAGAGTGAGGATGCTTTGTCTCCTTGGCCTATGAGGGCCAAGAGTGTGTGTGTGTCAGACTGTCGGCTGACAGTCACGAGAGAGTCAGGAGATGAGTGCAGTTCTCTGCAGTTGTGTGCAGAGTGAGTGCATGGCAGATTCAGTCTAGATGTATGTAATATAGTATAATAAAGTAATTAATTAGCCTTCTGATAAGATGGAGTCAGATGCATCATTCTCTCCCCTTCATTGGGGTACGCCCTTGCTTTGATAGGAATCCACTTTTTAATGATGACCTAGTCATGTTTTTTCTTCTTTTTTCATCTTTAATCGATAGAAATAAGAGTTTAAATCTTTATTTGATGGTTTTGGCTGTTTTCTCTTCTCTCCCCTCTTTATTTTTTGGAGATGTTTGGTTGTGTCTGCAAGTAGGTTCTTTGCATGTGCTTTTCTCTCTCTGTTGGTACTGACTTTTAAAATTATATGCTAATTACTAAAGCACTCAAGGACCTTATAGAAGGTAGCAATTCAAGTTAGGGCTCCTTCAGACCAGGACACTAATTTAAGCAAAGGATTCATGTGCAGCACATTCATAATACTCCGTGAATGGGACAAGAGATATTTCTCTTATGGGAAGATTTTGATTACATGTGAATTAATGTCATGGTGCGAACTCTGAGCCTGCACCTGCAGTGCTGGCAGCTTGTCAGGTTCCTCTGTGCTACAGCCTGTTATGGTTGTGCTATTGCCAGGCTACCACCTTAATTCATCCACTTACTGCCTTGATGCTGCAAATGTTACCCTGCCTATGCTCTTCTGCTGGCATCCCTCAGGAATCAGCAGTAAATCTCCCTAGTCCTATTTGCTCTGTCACTTTTCAAAGTATTGCCCTGCTATCCCTTGACTTTCTGGGTGTCCTTTGGCAAAAGTGTTTTCCTTGCTCGTTTCTCTTCACGCCTTTTGCTGCCTTGGACTGGGATCATGCAGAGCCCTACTTGCGCCCTCCCAAATCAAAACCAGGGCCAGTTTGGACCAACCCAGGCATTGAAACAGCCACTCTGGATTGTGGGACACTACTTTGACCAGAGGCAATTATCTGAAGGAGATGTTTATCTTTCAGAAGTCTTGGCATTACATTCATCTTTGTCAATAAGTTAGGTTTGTGCCTTAAAAACTTTGAACCACTCCACAAATAGGAAAATCATAAGCTGTGTTTTGCAAGGATTTTAGTTTAATCAAAGTTCCTGATGGAATGAATGTTGTCTGCTTGGTACATGTGGTTTTTGGGATGGGATTTTTCAGTGCTTTTACCATTGTAGGGCAGGCTGTATCATCTTCTCTTGGTGTCAGACTTCATCAGGATGAAGTATCACCCTTCTCCATTTGACTTTCATGGTAAATTCATTATTGGGCTACTCACAGTAAGAAAAGCTAAGGGAAGGGTCTATCATAACCTCTGTAAAATGAGTGCTGCCTCTATTTTGCAGTCTTTGGCAATCTGACAAAGGGAGGTTGATTATTACCTTTCTTTCTTTTCTTTTGTGTTTCGTATTCAGGTGGTGAGACCAAAGCTGAGGAACCTCAAATATTGCTATGGTACACAAACTCAGATATACCTCTTGCATGCAACAGGACTTTGTAGGTATACTATATGATTTCACTGCTGTTTTCTGGAATAGATAGATTAAAATATTTTTAGGTTGCACTTAACCCTTGTGATTACCTAGTCTGATCCATTTTATTACAAAAGCCAGAGATTTCAAGCAGTGATTCTGGCCTTTAGCCAAACAAATTGTGTTCAATCAGAAATGTCAAATTGGAAATGCATTTGCTCTTCAGTTAGAGACTCCAATAAATGGAGAATTTCCCAACGTAATAGGTTCCAAGGAACTTATTCATGCAATTAAAAGCTTATTGAAGGAGGGGCTTGTATTAGCTCTCTTTTCTTCACAGAGGTCTTGGAGGCAAGGCAGACAACAAAATATCTCTTAGCTTCTTCTTTCCTATGCCCCATATATTGACTTTGTAGTTCTCATGGTAAAGGTGGGTTTAAATTGTGACCATGTTGCAGATGGATACGGCCATGTCAGAGTTCCAGGCTAGTGGTCTGTGCAGCCCATGATGTGCTGTGTATGGGCTTGCAGAGCTGGGAAGTACGTGGCCTGGGCTGAGTTCCATGGTTTCATGGCTGCAGCAGTGGCCCAAGCTAAACCCAGTAGGTTTTCAGGAAATGCCTTTAATGAAAGTGGAGATACAACCTTATTCTTCTGACTCTTTCCACTTTGTATTGTTGAGAGGCATCGTAAAGCACGAACACCTCTCTTCTGCAGGCAGGCAGGACTGAAGCTGGATTACAGCAATCCTCATCCTTCCCAGCTTAGATGTGTACTTCTGTGCCTC
>VYZP01068630.1:0-16923 GCA_013400635.1 Hypocryptadius cinnamomeus | reverse complement strand
TTCATTCATTTGTTAGCATTGAATTTTTAAGCATGTAAGCATTCCAAAATGTAAGTTTTTCCGTGATGTATACTGTATGGTTCTACTATTTCTGGTAGTAGTCCTAATGAGCTCATAAGTATTGATTTCATCCAATGTATTCTACAGTTTTGTTTCAAAATGCTCTGCAAAGGAAAGTAATTGATGGTACTCCCTTTTTACAAAAAGAGCATAAAATGATGATGTAGAATCTATAATTCAGTTATGCGAATGTTTTTACACAGAAAATTACTTAATTTCCCTTGTAGTGGTCCTACCCTGTGAATGAATTATTTTTATTTATTTATTACCAGTCAATTACTCGACATTCAGCTATTAAAAATTCCTTTTCCAGCTCCAGATGAGACATTTTGCACATGTTCTGTTTTCTTACTATTTTAATGCATGGTGGTTCTTATGTTCAACAAGAACTTCTGGGACTGCTTTACTGTACCTGCCAGCTCTAATTTCTGCCCTCCTTTACTGACCAAAATCCACACCACAGTTGTATCTTAATCTCCCAAACAGTACTATCACTACCCCCTGTGCCAATGAGTAAAATGCAAGAAAGAGAAGCTGACAATCTGTTCATAAAACCCTTCTCAATGCTGGAATTCTCCTGGTACGTCTTACCTGGATACAGAGGAAGACCCTAGGATCCACAGGCATACCTTCCACAGCTGTCCATTCTGACAAATGAACAAGTTAAATGAGTATTTTACAGACACTCTAGAAATCCTCTCTTTAACCATATCATATGACACCAGTGACTGGTGGGAAGACTGAACTGACGCATCTTGAGGCAAAGCTCTAACAGCATGCAGACTTTGCAAAAAAGTTCTTGCACAGAGGTGAAAACCAAGAGGATGAGAAAACTACCATCAAGAACCAGACAACAGCAGTCATCAGAAACTCAGATACTGAAGCAGCACCCACATTTCCCCCTTCACAGACCTGTCTGCTCTTGCATGAGCAAATGTAGCGCCTNAAACTGAGACACACCAAACCCCTTAGCTGTGAGTATGCCTTTCACTGTGATTATCCCTGTGACTATTTTGTAAGAAACAGAACAGATACATGCACCTTTAGTTCACACCAATGTAGGCACAGCCTCAAAACACGTATGTACTGTGTACACTCATACAGTGTAATACTATCCCACAGCTCAGTTAAACAAAAAGCAGCACTTGTTATGCAACAGCCATCGGAGTACTGCTCTGGATAAAACACAGTAACTTATCTCTTTGATTCTACTGCATGATATCTACTTAACTTTCAGTATTTTCTAGATAAAATACGAAAGTTTATATAGAAGTTTACATAAAGTGCTAAACCACCGGGCACGAATACAGAGAGGAGCATAAGAATGGGCAATTTGCACAGCCTGCTTAATTAGGAACTTTTCCTTTTGAAGACATGAGAGGTTCAGATATAGGAAGGTGCTTGCCAGTACAAATTTTGCACAATTCAGCCAATGGCTTTCACACGCAGATAAAAAGATAGACAAGTGTTGTTATCTAGCAGGAAAGGATAGGGAGTTATTGAACTAAAACCAGGAGACAGGTCTTGAAAAAAATACTGTATGAATACAGCATTTTAAGTGCAGGAGACAGAAGTCATCTATCACCATCTCCATACTTGAAAGACGTGGTTTAGACAACCATCTTGACTTTGGTAAATATTTTCCTTGCAGTGTATTGTAAAGAGCAAGCCATCTACTATCTAGAGGGGCTGATGGTATCTTGAGAGTCTCACAGCTGGGATCCCAAATGGAAGCACTCCAGCTGTCTTCAGGCTTACCATACTGCTGCTGCTCAGCAGGGTTGGTGCAGGGGACACTCTGAAGCAGACAGGATCCTCCAAGTTCTAATGCTAGGAACCACCTGTTTGTATGTTTTCTATGGTGTTATTGGTGGGGCATTTCTGTCTCCAAATACTGATCCCTGACTTTACAAGAAAAGTGGATATTAATACAGATAGGGCACTGAACTGTCTTGGTAATCTTGTTTTCCTACATGGTTTGATAGCTTGTAAATGTCTCTGCATTAGAGGACAGGAGCCACATCAGCAGAATGAGGTTCTTGCATTGCCATCATTGCTTTTACTATAGAGCCCTCCTGGCAAGTGGCAGAACTTACTGGTTTTCCTAAAAATGAAATTGAATTGTAACAAACACCTTAAAAACTAAAGGATAAAGAGCTGTAATAAAAGTAGTAACAGCTACAGTATAGTCTTAGCAACAGGTAGTAGGTTGCATTACCATGGCAACTTTGAACATAAAATCCTACTGTCATGCTACTCCCATCCCTCTCCCAAATAAAGTACAGCATAAATAAAAGAATATTATTACTTATTCAATCTGAAATTTTGTGATTCTAGTCTTCAGCTAGGCTCTCAACTACTGAAATAAACATGTATTTAATAACAAACTTCTAAGACATCTACACTCCCAATTCCAAGTCATTAGGCTTTCATTTTGTATAAAAGAAAAAGATCTGGTTTTTTCTAAAACCAATGCCAAAAAGAGGTATAGAATTCAAATCTCTGTGCAGAGTGCAACACGTGAAACTATTTCTGTTGCCATTCCCCAAAGATAAGGATTTTCTTCTCTCATGAATACATCAAAACCCTAAGTTATCCCAAATATAAATTACATTTTCTTAACTGTAATAACTTTCTAGATATAGACACTCTTTAAGAGACCCTTTTGTATTTGCCCATGTATCATAACTTCAAACTGAATTCCTTCACACATCTACATCTTATTTCATTATATGAATTTCTGACTTGAACATTGTCAGTGCTTTAAATGCTTCTACTGTGAGAACACACATTGGACTCCTTAAATCCACCAGGGAGGGTTCTGCAGTTGAAAAACAGATTCTTTTTCTGCAGAAAGCTGAGCTAATTGTCCAGCATTTATTCAACCAAATCTGCCTTACTGTTCTGCATTCTCATTTCTCACTTACCAATAATATTTGTTAAGGGATCTCTTAAAGTAGCTTTTTATTTTTCTTCTGCAAGTTCTTTAAGAACTTATATGTAAGTATACACACAATGGATTGCACTGACAAGGTATGATTCTCATTTTCTGCTAAGGCACTATTATGTTGGCAAGCAAGAAACAGTTGATATTACAATCCATGTAAATCTAGCATAGCCATTGCTTAAAATTTGATATATATAATTAATTTATGTAAAATAACAATTGATATAATGACATAAATACAAATGAAAAAATGCTGCTCATTCTTAAATGGAATAGAACATTTTTTTTAATGTTCAGTAATTTGGTATTAGTATTTTTTGTTTCTGAGAAAGAGAGGGCCTGCTTGGAAATAACATGCAGGATGATAATCATAAAACCTGAGCTCATTTCCTGGTTTCTTATGGAACAAACTTTTCTTTCCATACCTCAGTTTTCCACTTCTGTGTTTTGTTTGTTCTGAATAGACAATGAGTTCTCCAATGCAGGGCCTCAGCTGTTCCACAGCATTTTCTACCTGCAGTTCTGGTCCTGGTCTCTACATTACCACAGTTCAAACACTAATTATCTCAGCTTTTTTTAAAACCAACAGTTCACTTAGACAACACAATAGAAAATGAATGCAGAGGGGTTTACTGGTGCCATTAAATCAAAATATGCTTTCAACTCTTTAGTATGACACTTAAGAAAATTTCCCTCTATTTCCACAGCTTTGCCCACAAGATTTCTCCACCCTCTCTCTCCCATTAAACTACAAAAGACACATGTTTAAAGCCATAAGCAGTAATACAGCAATTGCCACAGACTACTTTTGAAACAGCTAGCATTAGCCAAAACCTCAAGTCTATCAACACTTTTCACAGGACGGCAGCCTGTGGAGCCAAGCAGGAAAAGCACAAGACCCTCTGAATTTGCTCCCCTCTGATTTTTGTGCTGAAATTGCACAGCTGCCATTTCCCTCACACAGAGACTGAGTCTCTGCTGATTCAGTCTGTCTCGCAGTATTTAACGTGTGGTGCCACATAACTCTTTAAGGCGCATCAGCACAAAGCCAACGCTGGCTGGAGATGAGTGAGGCACAATAAACTCAAGTTGTCTCAATCTTGTGCACTGACCACAGGATGATCCTTCCTTGTCAGTCTCTGCATGTTCTTCATTTCCTCTTTTCCAACTCTGCTCTGCATTATACATACACACACACACACACACACACACACACATTATATATACATATATATATATATATACACATGTATTCCTAACTCTCAAGTGACCCTTCTTCCTCACCTCCGACTCAGCAGTAATTCACCCTCCCCTCTGCTCACTGCCCTCTGCTGAGGCTGGAGTACTGTGAATGCTCCAGCAAAAACCTGCCCAGCAGCACTGGCCACTTATTCTTCACCATAGGGCTGCCCCAAGAGTCTTCATGGCTGGAGAGAGCAAGGACAGGGAGAAGGAGGAGAAGGAAGCACTGAACACTGGCCTGGCAGCATGGGGAGGTACCTGTTACATCTTGCAGGAGCAAACTTTACTCAAGACCTGAAACTCTGCTCTGATTAAAAGCTTTATCTCCATGAGAGACTGCAGGAACAGGTGTCTTGAGGTTAATAATTTGAATTCTTTCTGTACATTATATATTACAATAAATTCTTCTCTATCTTTTAAATTCAAAAGAAGTACCTTCAGTAAATAACTGTAAATCTTCTTTTTTATTTTTAAATTTGGTCTAGTACCTCTATGGAATATATAAATACCTCCATAACTCAATGAATTATTGATCAATAAGGCAAGAGAACCTCGTCCAAAATAAATATTGGTTTTTAGTGATAAGGTAGCCTCAGCATTATTTGTTTATTCAAGATGAGTATTTCCTGAGCTAGTCCTGGGCTAGTCTACATCTTATCATGCAATACTTCTTAATCATAAAGTATTTTTTAATAAAAAGCATATGTATGTAACATAACTATTCGGGATGGAACCTGTTACATTTTGATGCTAGACACAAGAACAAAGCTGCATCAAGTGGAAGCTGACCTTAACTGATCTACTGTTTGGAAAATACTTTTCTCTTCCTGTTTTGTACACTGTATTTTTCAAATAATTTATTGGATCTAAAAAAAAAAAAAAAAATTTAAAAAAACCCCGGAAAAACCCACCCCAAAACAACAAAAACAAAACAAAACAAAAAACCACCACCAAAACCCACCACACCCAAATCATCAAATGCAGAATCCTAATCTGACTACAATTTAGCAAATATGCTACCTCTTAAACAGATCACTCATCTGGATCATTCTTGCTTGGTACTATGCATTTAAATTTTAAAACTTCAGAAAAGTGTGGCAAAAGAGAAAGCTCTGGATCAATCTCATTTTACTCAAACATTAGCACAGTCTCTGTGCACTGTTCACTGAGTTCAGTTGCCTTAAATATCTATAGTCTAAAGTACAACTAAATAGCAGTTTACCTTTTTTCTACATGGCACATTCTTAAGAGAGGTAAGCACAAGCTGGCTCAAAGGAAAATAATTATCTACGCATTTCTGTAATTACAAAACACCTGATAAACCCATCTAATTAGGTGCTTCCCATGGGCTAAGTCTGGTTATTCCCCCAGGACCTGGTTTTGTGTTTCCTGGGATGGCTGAGCCCTGACAATGACACAAAGCAGCAGCAGGAGCAAGTGGCATCTGGGCCTCTTCGCCAAGCGCTGTGCTGGCAACCAGAGCTCCTCTGAGCCCAGCAAATGTGCAAGCTGCTGCCAGGGAGCCTCTACCCAACTTCTTTAGACAAATACGGGGTTCCACTCCAGCTCTTTATTCCAGAAACTGCAAAACTTTATCATCTGAAAGGAAGAGCAACTAGCAACGGATGCAGAGAGGGTTAAGCATGGCTTACCATAACAAACCCACTCTCAAGGACCTTTTACATCACCATCTTCTTCCCTCATCCCATAATTATGTACACTGAGTGTTGATTTCACCTTGAAAAACAACAATGTCCCATAAGGGGCCTGCACTGAACACTTCCCTCTGTGAGGAAAGGCCAAGCACACCTGAAGAGAGGGAAATCCTGTCTTGCCCTGGAAATAAATAGATTCTGCTGGGCCCCTCGCTGAGGAGAACAGACACAGCAGGGGAGAGAAAGTATTTTCCTCCTTCCTCCTACTCTGTACCTACTTCCACAAGAAGTCAGGGGAAAACCTGGTTTTCAGACTCACTGCTCAACATCTGCATCAATACATATTTGATTAATAAGCTTGCAAAAACACCATGAGTGGACAAAACCATGAATTAACTTCGGAAAAACTGTATAAATGATTCATCTGCTAACTGGTTCAACCCAGCAGTCTCCATTTATGAACAACTACACTGGAGCTACACCTAGAGACTATCTGCAATTCAGGCCCATTCTGGCATAAACCTTGCCAAAGTTTTATTTACTGTGTCAGCATCAAGAACCAGGAGGCATATACAGGCAACCCACTGTGAAGGGAGCCATCAAGGAAGCTTTTTGGGATGTTGGCAGTCTACAGCAGGCTGGCATCATACCCTTTCTGGAAGCCAAGACACACAGTACTATCTTCCTACTTAATGTCTTCCAATTACTTCATCCTTTAAGAAGGATCATTAGTGAAGATATTTAATTTTTTAACTGTAAGGTTAACTTTGAACTTTCCACTAAAAGCCCCATGCATTTCATCCCTGTTTTTAGTTAATACAGAAAAACAATAAAAGCGAAACAGCATCAAAAATATTCACAACATTTCAGACGTTTTTACATGAGAAATGCCTGGTCCTCCAATGGACAGCATACACTGCAATACTGCCTTTCTCCACCACCAGGACTGAAAACAGAAGCTGAGGTTTTTGTCTCCTGTGTTTTAACATACTCTTAGGGAATTAAAATAATTGCTTATGTCTTTCAGAAAGAAGAGAAAACTGCAATCTAAAATTTGTACTTCAACAAGGATATTTTTTTTGGGTGGAGGCAAAGAATACTGGGGATGCTTTTATAAATCCCAAAGGAACAATAAACTATGCAAATAGTAATTTAATTTTGTTTTGTCTCAAAATTTACCTTTCAATTACAGTTTAGGAACCCAGGAGTTCTGTCTAGATATTAAACAGATCCTTTTCTGAGCAATCCAGCTCCTCAGGCTCCTTCTCAAATAGTATTTTAAAGGAGAAAGAGCAAGACAGCACTTCAGTATTTGCTCTTCACAACCCCCTGTAAATTCCAATAGAGAATAGCTTTGGCAGAGACCTTTTGGCATGTGCATGTGAAGACACATAAGAAGTATTTCTCGACTCATACTCTTGTGCAATTCATACCAAGCAAAGTGTTTTGGTCTTTTTTCTTTTTACTTTGCATTTGGTGGGGAGGTTTTTGTTGTTGTTCTGAGAATTGAAAGACATAACAGAAAAAACAGTAAGGTTACTGTCTTTTTCTTCAAAACAGATCATCTTGAATAAACATTGAGTGTAACTTGAAGCAATACTCGAAAAAGGTTTTGTTTTTCCTAAAATCTATCTTAACAGTACATTCAGCAACTAAGGGTTAGCAAGGAAAAATCAAGACCTGTATGAAAATAATATTAACTAGTTAGACTCTACTCCCAAATGATATCTAATATAAAGGTTCTGCAAATTAGATTTTAAATTATTACAGAAAAGTAGTTCTGAAACTGTGACAGGAAACTTCCACCTACTTTACTCAAATATTTGGCCGACTGACTGAACCAGTGAAACACTTATGTAACACTTGGAAATTATGAAAAAGTTAAATTTTAATTTGGTTCTACACTGATGAGAAAGTCCATGAAGATTCGTAAGAATCAGCTCATCATTATCACATTACTGAAGAATGCAATAAAATTCTGTCTATAGTTGTAGAACTGACTAATGTTTTGGAGCAGGCTCTAATACCAGATGTATATTACTGGGAGAAATGCTGTATTCCGTTAGTTCCCACACAAGTGCAGAAAGGTAATTAATGTACACTGTATCCACAGCTATTCAAGAACAGATCCTGTAGCAACTATATGAAGAAAAACATTGATTAAAATTCTACCAGCTGACAGAAGTGTGCCTAGTGTCTTACCAAAGGACACACATTTCAGTTTACCTTAAAGTGAGCCTCCTGGTTTATTCCTCCCCAATACCAAGCAGCTGAGTAATTCTCTCTCCAGAATGCAACATGATCCATTGAAGCAGGAAGGGATTGGTATAGAGAAAAACAAACCAATTCTTCCAGCACCATCTTATCTGTTTAGTACACCGCAGCTGTGAGCTCATACTTCAGATTAGCTGTTTCACTGAGATGTTCCTATTCTCTCAGTCTTTATAAGATAAAGCTCTGCATATGTTTGTTGGGTTTTTTCCCCTAGATATAGGAAGAACAGTTTTTCCTAGATCTCAGATATTAAGCACTGGGTGTTTTCAGTACCTGTGTTGGCCCCTGCAGTCGCTCTGAGATTTGCTGGCCCATCTCCAGGTGTCCCACCAGCCCTGGACACCAAGCGATGTTGTGCACAAAGGCCAGCGGAGGTAGTGGCTACACATGGTCACTCCCCACAAAGGAGATGAACAGCCTGCCCTGCTTATCCACCTGAAAAGACTAATCTGATTTTCCCATTTGTATAATAAAAGGGGAAAATAATTTCCACACTATGCAAATGGGAACGAGGTTCTGGGGATGACCTGGTCACTTTCCCATTCCTTGATCACCTCTGTGACCTCACTTCCCAATCTCAGAAACTGGCATCATCACTGGGGATGCCAGAAATGTAAATGTGTTGGTCTGGGGAGGTGTTGGGAGTAACAAGAAGAAAAGAACAGGTTGTCCTGAGCCTTCCACAGAAGGAACAGCAGATGCAGCACACCCTCAGGGCCCTGGGGCAGAGGCAGTAGTCTCTGTTCCCAAATCTTTCATTTTCAGAAACTGAAAGACTGGATCGGCATTCAGATATTGCAAAGTACACAGATACTGCAGGAACCACTGTGGTCAGTGAAAAATCAAAGTTGTTGGCACTGGTGAAGGGTGAAAACAAACTCAGGCAAGCAGGATCCTACCACTACTAAAAGGATATGCTGTTCTGTTTGCATACTACCGAGGAGTCTTGACATTTCAGATCAGAAACAGAGTTGGAAGTTCCAACTTGTAAAAATCACAAGTATTCAAGACCTTGGTCTAACAGCCTCAGAACTCTGTCTCCTAAAAACAAGCAATGACACCCAGCACTCCTAGGACACTCATGTCAGGCTGTGAGGAAATTCAGCAGAGACCAACACACTTCTAAAAAGTAGATGCAAAAATTCACTCATAATTTTTTTTTCCTGTAGTCAGGTAAATACCTGAAGTTGAACAGAGAGAAAGTGCAAGAAATTAAAGTTAATATACACTTTCTAAAATGAAATATATGTGACTATTAAGAAGTAAGCCCTGTAATCCATCTTCAAGATGCTAACACATAAAAAGGAAAAATACTACATTATACAAATATATCCAGAGATATTAGTGAAGAATGGACAAACAAAACTGGGTTTTAGCAAATCACTAAACTGCCTTCAGCAATACCTTGTCTAGCAGATATAAAAGTCAGGATATCAGATTTCCTTTCTCTATAAAATGAGCTTCTCAAAGAAGAGCATATGTAGCTAAACCAGAATAGTACATAGGTTGTTATTTGACCTTCTTTCACAACTACAAGGTACTGGAAAAAGGACTTTTGCCAACAACCTTTGTAGCATTACTTACAATCCTCAGAAAATGTACATAATCATAAAAAGACCAGTAGTCATAGAGTACAAATGTTTTCACCACATTTATGAGAGGGTGGAGGGAGCCAGGGGGGATTAAAGCCAATTATTCTACATTTTTCCTCAGTGTTTAGTCCAAGTGTCTTTCCTTCATTTGTTTTCTCTGAGATTTTATGTGCTAAGTCTTGTAGTATTTTCAGCTGAAAAAAGTAAATTTCAGCTCACATGAAATCCTGTGTCATCTAATCAATACTGAAGCAGTACTATGAGAATTTTTCTATGGATATTAACATTACATACAGTAAAAAAAAAACCATAATGGAAAAACTCTCCTATACCACAGGGCATCTTCAAATATCTTCAGATGATTTCACATCCTAGTCCGTGAAAGACAACATATTCCCTGAACAAAACAGTCTTAAATGTTTGATAGATTCTGAGAAGAAATTCTTTAGCAATCTTAATTCTCTAACCTTATCAAAACCAATAAACAGGACAGGTGTGAAATATACTTATTTTATTGAAAGCTATTCTGCACATCCAAGAAAGCTTCATCTCCACCCATTCTTCAAAGGCTTTTATTATTTTACACTGTACGATAAACTATCCAAAAGACCTTGTCTTTTTCTGTCACATCAGTATGAATGAATTTGAGGTGGGTTTCCCTTCCCAATATAATTTTTTTCAAAACACCAGGCACTTAACATTTCAGATTTATCATAATTAGCTTCACACCCAAAGACTGCCAACGGTATGTGCTTGCTATTGTTTTTAGGAGTAGAAGTGGGTTTGTATAAACAGTTCTACATCATGTGCCTGGCAAGCCATCGGCTCCATCTGTGAGCAGCCCTCCAGTGTGGAAGTTCCTGCCTAATTACTGCAGACAGATGTTGTCCTGCCATAGCTGTAGACACTGTGGAGGCTCCTGCCATGTTAATTAACCAGCTTAAAGACATTCCTTTTACAAACTGAAAAGTCTAGAAACACAGTAGAAATTCAAGGTCTCACCTCCACTTTTTTTCCCTAAATGTAATTTTCTCTATACTCCCTGCTAGATGCTCAGTGGAAGTTCAGCCTAGCTTGGTATCTTTAGTATCTTTAACTTCTCACCCAAGCAGTCCTTTTCAGATGGCTTTGGGCAACTACTCTGAGACACCAGCATAATTTTATACTTGCCAGAGAGTAATTTCACTAAAGTAGCCTATTAATACATGGAAATGATCCACGTTAAAGGTTATATTGACAAAACAACAAGTGGCAGAGGTGGCCATGAATTAAATCAGACTGGTACAGGACTTGAGTAGCCAAGCTCCTGAAAAATTCTCCAATGGAAAAAACCCAAAGCACAAAGAAAGAGGCAAGAGAAATATATATTTACACACATGAAAAATACATGTTTATGCACATAAAAATAAATGTAAACACATTTCAAATATTTTTAAGATGTGATGTCTCCCACAGCACTGAATTGCTAAGGTAGTCAAAATGGTTTCTGTGTAAATTATTTTATCAAGAGAAACAAAGGTTTAAATACTGCAAGTATTTCAGAAACATGACCCTTTTCTAAAACTTTACTTACCAGTAAGATCCTAAGATGAAAGAGTTTGACAAAAAGATTCAAGTTGGGAAAACAAACTGTCCTTTCATTCTCTTGTTTACATTTTTATTCTGGCTGGGAAAACCGATGTTTGGGGATTAACTGAAAGAAAACATATATGCCCTGCCCCTGTGATGTCTTCAAGAAAGACCAAAGAATTTGTATGTGACTAGTGGTAAAGGTCACAAAATATGCAGGGTTTTTAAACTACTATTGTTAGGGGTTGTTTTCCTTCACAAAAGGTTGTTTTCCTTCCTATATGGGAGGTATTACCAAACCTTTCCTATATGGGAGGTCACACCAAACCTGACCAGTTCAAAATACAGGTAGAACACCAGACTTTTCCAGGTAATGCAAGCAAGGGATGAAGGTAAAGTAGGCTCAGTTCATTCTCATCCAGATGTTAAAGTCCATTTCACACATGGGAAACTAATGCTGGAAACTGAAACTGACTTCTGAGAATCCATTAAGTCCAAGCTCCTTCACATCAAACTCTGCTCATCCTTCACCCTATTATTAAGTAGAACATTTAGTTTACACAAAGGTGTTTTGGTCTCCAGGAGACTTCTGCACTTCAGAACAAAGGAGGAGAACAGGATGGCAACTCAGGTTTTCAGTACCTGAAATCTCTGCAACAAGCAGTTGAAAAATAATGTTGAAATTGAAAAAAATTCCATATTTATACTCAGATCACTAAATGATCCTACAACATAGCTCTGCTTCTGTGACACAAAACATCACAACAACATAGAGATTAAGGTGCAGAGCTGGACCTGACTCTTGGGATTCTCCTAATGCAGTCAAATGGAGAGGCAGCTCCTTAGTCTGGGCTCCAGTTCACAAACAGGCCATGTCCTAGTGCCACTTTATTTTTCCACTTGGTCCCAATAAAAAGCGAATCAAGTTTTAAGCACAACTGCAGCCTTCCATCTTATCAGGTGCCAGTACTGTAGGGCACACTGCCCTACAGTAATGTACCACTAGCTGTAAGGCAGAGGCAGGAGACAAGAAGCATTAACTAAAACCTACTCATAACTTAGGGAAATGCTGATACAGAGAACTGAAAAATCAGATGAAAATTAACAGAAGAGCCAGGAGCACACAGCATGATGTCCTTGAAGTAAGGGAGCATTCATATACCATCTATTCCATCTTCACCACCTATAAATAATTATATCTTACAAGACTTTTGAACGTCAAATTACTAGATTTCATTAAATCCTCTCAAACATCAGTATAAATACCACTGTAAAAAAAAGAGATGTCTTTCCTGTATGGGAGGTATTAGTCCTGAGGAGGTCCCACTGAGAAGCAGAAAAGAAATCACTTTGAAAAAGAACTTGGACATTGGTTGGGGCAAGACAGCAGTCAGTATACAGAGCATGGATGCTAAATGGCTGCAATGTATTCAGCAGGTTACCAAACAGCTGCACAAAATGAAATGGTAATGCACATGCACACCCAAAATATGTTGTAGGCACACAGATGCTGCCGTACAGATGGCTGCTTCAAAAGATGGAAATGCAAATAAAACACCTCACTGCCTAGAACATGATGTTCTTGAGCGTGTGATGGCTAGTGTGACATCTTTAAAAATATCTCATTTGTTAGGTACGAAAGATGATATGTAATTACTTCTTCACAGCTCTGCAGTAGGTCCAACATCCTTCCTCCTTTGTGTGAAAAATCTATTACAGTCGACTCTGAGCCTCCATAACTGGTCTCCATTAGTAATGATTTACATGATATTACAGCTTTCACTGAATGTCAAGGTAATTTTCTTGTTTTCTTTCTTTGAATCCTTTTATGAATTTTAGTTTAAAAGAGTATCTACTGTAAACATGTTCTAACAGAGGAGACTGCTAAAGAAAAACAAATTCTAAAGGACATGAGACTGTGATTTTGAAATATCTTGTCATCACAAAATTGACATTATTCATTTCCAGCTATGAAGACTTTGTATTTATTTTTGCACCCATCGTGAGGAGTGAAGAATTCAATTTTCTGATCTGACAATGGCATAGGACAGGGTGGAACAATCTGTCACTCTACTTGGAAACTTGATAACATGATGTTTTCAATTCATACAGCTTCAGCAGTTGCTAAGAAATCCAAAGTTAATCTTCACAAAAGTCATTTATTAGGATTACATGCCAAAACTGGGCTTAGGACCCGCAGGCCTGAAAACTTCTAGAAAGAGAACAGGCCTTGAGCTGCCTCCATTTCCAGCTGTAAGGCTGGAGGAGAAGCTGATGTTGGAAATGAAGCTGCCTCCCACACCAGTCGTGTGTTGGATGGAGGAGTGTGGCATACTGGTGCATGACATGGAAAGCTGGCAGAGCAGCACGGAGTTGAAACATCCTGGCTTTACACTGTGAGACACTGGACCCAAAAGAGATGCAGCACAAGCACCCTCTCTTCAGAGGAGCTGTTCTAGACTGAGATTGACCCGAACTCGGTGGGTACAGGAACACAGACTACCAGTACAGCTTCTCCGTGGGTGTGACTGATGCAGTTCCTCATGGTGGTGTTAACAGGCTCGTTAAGAGTGTCTTCTCAAAACCTACAGACCCAAGCTATGTCCTGCATCTCCACATTTGACAAATGTAGTCGAAGTCACTCTGTAGTCACTGACCTCTAACCAGGAAGGTTAAGATTCAGAAAGAAATACGTATAATGGTGTTTCATAATGCCATTTAGACATGGAAAATAAAAGGTAGGAGGAATGTATTGTACACAATTGGACTGCTGCTTTAAAATTGTTCCTAACAGTAATTTAGACCTTGGTTGATTTTTTTTTCCTTTTTTTTTTCTTTCTTTTTTTTTTCTTTTTAGTATGGATCACTCTTTATTTCACACTAACTAAAGATTATTCAGGAATTACTTAGGAAAGCGTAAGTGAACTTGAAAAGGAATAAGATCCACTGAAAATCTGCCCTGGGCAGATTTGGTTTCATTTTGAATAATCCGTCTTTCTTCCAAACACAAGTCCCATTGATTATCACTATAGAGAAAAACTGCTTTCCTTTAAAAAGTAATTAAGAATAAGTTGGTTTATGTTCACTTCTCTGTAGCCCAGTCTTCATGTCNGACATGTCAAAATCATGCTTGAATTGCTAACAACTACTTCATGAGACATAAAGGGCAGACAGACGTAACTCAAGTGAGTTTTGTTCTTCCTTTTTTTCCTATTCTTATTTTTTACCATCACAGCAAACAGCTAAACACCAAATGTTCAGATCCCCTGAGCTTTACTAAAACTTTTTTTTGGCCAAAATATTAAAAAAACACCAACTTTGTAAGGTGTTGGGCAGAAGTGGAGCCAAGAAGCTGTGTATTGTGTTGGGTCTTGGCGTTGGGTCCTGCTGTATTGACTTGTCCTCTGGGACTCAGGCGTAAGATGATGAAGGAAGCACTGTTCCCTCTCCCTGCCACCAACGGGAAAGGACTGGGTCAAGCAGCACAAGCTGCATTTGCCTGCCCTCTCCTTGGTTTGTTCATGCTGTCAGAGCTGCTGGGTGCTGGCAGCACAGCCAGGCTGGCCATGCATGTTAGGTGTGACCTACAAGGTGTGGACCCACGAGCACACCTCCTGGCTGCTCTTGTTTGGGGAACGTAAGAAATAAAGGCAGCTTGGCCAAGAGACTGGACTTACAGGCTAAGATGTTGGTTTCTCTTGTACTGTCAATGAGGTGAGGGCCCTCCATGGCCCCATCCCAGCCTTACAAAACATACATGGGGAGGTCAGCCTGGGGAATAGAAGAAGCCCCTACACCTCTCTGTGCTCTCCCAGCTTTCACATGCCCATCTGCTTCTCCCAGAGCTTCCACCCCTCTGCATGGCCTGGCAAGTCCTACCAGCCTTCCTCAGCCTTCCTTGTCCTCAATTTCTTTTACTGGCACTAAAATACTGAGTTATGTGGCAATCAAAGCTAAGGACAGAATATGTATTCCTTTTTCTTGGAGAGGCCAGATTTTGCCTTGTCCATTGCGAAACCTTAAGCTGGATCTAGATCAGCCCCATCACAAACTAACATCACCAGACTCCAGCAGAACCTAAAGGTTGAGAGAAAATTCCCTATATCTAATACTTAAATGGAAGCATTTGCATGTGAGCTACATGTCTCAGCTCTCATTCCAGTCAAAGTTGTAAGCCAGTGGAGTTTAAAAAAGTATCCAGTTCATTCAATTTCCAGTGGCTACAGCAGGAACTCACATACCAAAGTCGAAGCATCTTAACCTGGAGCTGAATCACTGACCCCTAGTGACCAAGAACAAAATTCTCTAGAAGGATTACAATTTTAGGACAAGCTGTATACAAAGCAGATACCTATTTAAATGTTGGGGGTAATTTCGAATAACATGTAAAATCCCATTAGAATCACCCTAATTTTTCGGGGTTGTTTTTTTTTTTTTGGTGGTGGTGGTCGGTTTTTTTGTTGTTTTTGTTTTTTTTTTTTGGTGGTGGTGGTCGTTTTTTTTGTTGTTGTTGTTTTACTTTGTTGTTTTTGGAGTTTTTGTTTGGTTGGTTTTGGGGGTTTTGGGGTTTTTTGTGGAGGGGCTTCAGTTCAGTATTTTCAATAGTTATCTGACACAGAACAAATTGGATTTAAAGGTTATTCAACAGTACCAAGGGGAAAAAAACCCCATCTAGATAGGTTTTCAGCAGAAACCTATTTTGTGGATATTACTCAAGAACACACTAGCTTTCAGTATGTTTTCTGATTGCAAATTCATACTTTCCCAGTTTTAACTCAGAAAGACAATAACATACTAAAACACTCGCTTTTCATAACAAGCTATGTTTAAGCTCAACTTAAACTAAATTAAACTAAACCCTTAGCAAGAAACTACTAGCAGTACATAAGTATGCTTTGTGAAGTCAAAACTCAAAAACCACTCATTACCACAATAATTATATAATAATTGTGGTCTAATTCATTGAGCTACACACTATGGTGCCCATATCTGAATATTTACTTCTAGCTTACCACAGTTCATTAACTACCATCTTATACATTCTTGAGCAGCACGACGTTGAGATGCTTTCAGGCTGTACAAACCTACTGAAAGATGTGGAAGCATCTTCTGTCAGCTTGCCTAAATCTGCATAATCTTTGCTATCTGAAACTAAAGAACACTAATTTGAAGGCTCCTTTCCAAATTCAGTCCCACAATGTAAATGGAACACCCACCACTCTTGTGAAGTACCTAATGCTTCTACTTCACTGTAGCTGCACAGCAGTTATACGCAACAGGAGAAAATGAGGATTTCCACCAGGGCAGTAAAAAAATGACATTTGAAGTGTGTGTGTGTGTGTGTGTGTGTGTGCAGTTTGAGTCAATAAGTGCAGTTTGAGTCAATAGGCCAGTTTCCTCAGCTAGCTGGGGAATGCTATGGCTGCCTAGCTGATGTTCAGTGCATTTTCATACAGAGATGAAGCTCTGCTTGTTTAATGAAATTAGTACTAAAGCGAACAGTTTTCATTGCTGGAGATAGAGAGTTTTGCTGTAATTTCTTGCCTTTAAGAGGAGTAGGCTAATGGAAAAGTAACATTTTTGG
>VYZP01068627.1:0-36194 GCA_013400635.1 Hypocryptadius cinnamomeus | reverse complement strand
TGCCGGGGGCCGCCGCCGGGGGGCGCCAGGGCCCCGCCCGCCGGCTGCCCCGGGAACGGCGATCCCAGCGCCTCTTCCCGCGGGAGGAGCGGTTCGGTCCGGTGCGTCCTGAAAGCCCGCGGGGCTGGATCGTAACAGATGCTCTCCGCTTTCGGGACTTCAGCACAACTGCCCCGGGGTTGTTTCCCGGGCAGTCGCTGTGGCTGCAGCTACTCCCCAAGCTTCCTCTGTGTGCTTTTACTCCTCCCAGTATCTAGGATCCCCTTTGGTAAGGCCACAGGAGTGAGGTCACGGAGCTGGCTCCTGAGAGCACATTGTTCATCCCCTCCTGTTTCACATCAGTGCTAGGCTGCGTTCCAGGCTGCACAATGCATTTACGGTGTTTAGTCACTCCCATGGTGCGGTAACATCTGCGATGATTAACATTTTTGCCTTTGTAATAAGTTTATTTGGAATGGCTAGTACTTGTGCATGTGGCTGTGTAATCTTCTTCAAGGGAAATACTCATTTTCCAAAAATGTCTCCCTCCAGCCTTCCTGTCCATCAGATGCCACCAGATGCACAGTAGGGGCTAGTATGGACAATGAACTCTATAAATTCCAGATCAAAATATATCCATTTCCAGATTAGATGTTTAATTTTAAGTTTGTTCTGTGAAGTAGTATTGTCTCAGATGAGTTTTTATTTAAATTGATAACTGAAACAACTTAGGTTCTCTGTGAGCATCTTTATTCCTGGACACAGATTTTTACCACTGATTAAGGAGGCAGATTTACATGAAAACCTTGCTCACACATTGGTATTACATCTCCAGGCTGTGCTCGAAGTCTTGTTTTGTTGCCATCAGAATCAGTTGGGGGTGTGGATTTGTTGTATTTGCATCTATACTTTCAACATTAGTGTAACGTAATTTGAAAACAAGTAACTTTGCATGTCCCTTGCACTATTCCCACTCCTTTGCCACTGTACCTTGTTCTTTTCTGTCCAGCTAAACAATTCGTTCCTATGACCTCTTGGTCTAAAACCTGAACTTGCTACTAAGTATCTTCTTCAGTTGCAGCCACGTGAGCCACTTGTTCAGGCTGCACCTCAGTGTGGCAGAACATTCATATTCATTATTTGTTGCCTCCATCCATATTGAACACAGGCAGAATCACTATGCATCAAGGAAAGAGGAAAATGTGATAAACTTGTTGAACATGTTTCATGAATATCTATTAGCTGAATTCTCAATTTACTGTTCTCCTTTGCATGGAAAATGTGTCGTGGACAACTCATTGTCATGGTGTCAGTGATCTACCCCTAGAAAATAAAAATAATCTTGTTATTGCTTCTATTTAAATGAGTGAATAAATATCTCAAAATTTGCTTTATTTAGAGTGTTATTTATTCTAATTTGATTATTGGATCAACTTAACCTTACTTTCAATTAGTTTTAGAATGCATATGAATTGTCTTATTCTTGCAAGGAAAAAAGATGCACTTCCTCAAGAAAGAGAATAATGCAAGCATATGAGTCATCCACTCAACCTGGTCCCATAATCTCATTTGTTAAACAGTAGAATGTTGCTGTCACTAAAACTTTTATGTGATTGCTGTGAATGTATCATGTCTCATTGCCTTTGTAAAAGTCATTATATGTAGAGATATACTGTAAATACTTTAATGAAAGACAGGGAGAGTTCCTAATGATGACCCTGTAATATCGAAAATGGCTTAATTTTTTTTCCTTTTTAGTAAACTTCTGAAGAGAAGGAAGTCTGAAAAAGGACTGCAGGGAGTGACTGGAGAATGGTTTGAAGAAATAAAAAGAAGAAAATTTCAGAATTACATTGATGTCAATAGAATGTTAAAACCACCATTAGAGCATCAGCTAAGGAAGAGCAAAAACATCAGTGAGTTGCATTTGTCCACTTCCTTATCCATATAATAATAATGGTCACCAAACCAATGTCTTATGGCATGTCAGAGTGTAATAGTTAAGGAGTTTTTGAAATTGCACTGAGCTTCTTCTCATATCATCGTTTTACTAAAGATGTATTTTCAAAATGGGTATGTTTCTTTGCGCAGGTTCTGTTAAAAGCAGAGCCTGGATTCACAACAGAAAATCCCTGATATTTTTATGCCATAGTTAGAATCACAGTATGGTCCAGGTTGGAAGGACATCAGAAGATCTTCAGGTCCAGTTTTTCCTAGGAAGGGGAACCTGGATGAGATTACTTGGCACCATTTGCAGTCACATCTTGTAAACCTCTAGTGATGGGGACTCTACTATGGCCCTGAGGAGGCTGTTCTAGTGATTAATTGTTCTCACTGTAAAAAATGTCTTTATTAATCAAAATGAAATTGCTATAATTATAGTAAATACAGTGGTAGTTTCCCAATCAAAGCAGTGATGTCTGCATTGTACAAAAAGGTTGTGGTTTAACCCCAGCTGGCAGCAAAGCACTACACAGTCACTCACTCACTCCCCCACCATGGGAGGGGGTGAGAATTGGAGGGCTAAAAGTGCATTGAGGCAACGACAGTTGATAGATGAAGCAAAAGCCACACACACAAGCAAAGCAAACGAGGGCATTCATTCACCACTCCCCATGGTCAGGCAGGTGTTCAGCATCTCTAGGGCTCCAGCACGTGTAACGGTGACTTGAGGAGACAAATGCCGTCACTGTGAATGTCCCCCCTTCCCTCTTCTTCCCCTAGATTTTGTATGCTGAGTATGATGCTGTATGGTATGGGATATCCATCAGGTCAGCTGGCCCCAGCTGTGTCCCCTCCTGCCTCCTTGTGCACCCCCAATCCACTCGTTGATGGGATGGGCTGAGAAGCAGAAAAGCCTTGGCTCTGTGTAAGCCCTGCTCAGCAGTAAGGAAAACATCCCTGAATTACCAACACTGTTCTCAGCACAAATCCAGAACATAGCCCCATATTAGCTACTATGGAAATAATTAATTATCACAGCCAAACCCAGCACATTCTTTACTCCTTATTCCATGCCATTTACATCACTCTCATGTCCTACACTATGCAGTATATCCCCATTAACCACCCCACTGCCTTCACCTTGCCTCTGCTCCAGCTTAGACTTACACATATACTGCAGTGTCTCAGGGGTATACCTGCTCCAAGTAGAGCCACAGTCTCTCCAGGGATACAGCTGCTGTGGAATGGACTTATCCACAGCCCCAGTCCATCTAAGGTGCAGTCTTTCTGGCATGGCCTCCTCCTAGAGGATGCCTTCACAATGCCTTCAGAAATGCATCTACTCCAATGTGGCTTTACCCATGGCTGCAGTCCCTGCAGGGAAGTTCTTACTCTGTCGTGGGCTCATCCGTGGCCACACATTTTGAGGTTCTCCAATATGACCACATGCACAACCACAGATTCTTCAACGTGTACCTTCTATAGATTTATTCCTGGTCACAATCCCTTCAGAGGTACACCATAACCATGGCACATAACCATTCCACCAAGGAGCACTAGGCTCTGATTTACAGCCTGGCAAGCAACCCCATGGCAAGCACTGGAGCCTGTCAATTAATAGCTGAACAGCAAGAACAGTGATAAATTCAGTCTAGCACATTCCTCTGAGATCTGGTGTTATCTCAAACACTTCCAGCCTTACACTGCGTATCCTAAAGAACTCTTGTGGTTTAACAAGAGTGGTTTAACTCCAGCCATCACTTGACCCCCATCAGGATGGGCAGGGGGCTAAAAGAGAGAACTCATGAGTTGAGATAAAGACAGTTTCATAGATAAAGGATAAACCTTGCACATGAGGAAGCAAACCAAAGAATTAAGTCACCACTTCCTGCAGGCTGGCAGGTGTTCAGCTGTCCCCAGGAAAGCTGGGCTCCATCACACACAGTGGTTGCTTGAGAACACAAACACTATCACTTTGAACATCCTCCCTCCCTTCTTTTCCCCTCAGCTTTCTGCGCTGAGCATGGTGCTGTATGGTCTGGAATGTCCCTTGGGTCACCTGGGGTCAGCTGTCCCAGCTGTGTCCCCTCCCAGCTCCTTTTGCACACTGAGCCTACTTGCTTGTAGGGTGGGGTGAGAGGCAGGAAAGGCCTTAACTGTGTAAGTGCTGCTCAGCAGTGACTAAAACATCCCTGTGTTACTGACACTGCTTCCAGCACAAATCCAGAACATAGCCCATGCAAGGAGCTATGGAAAAAATTAACCAGCCAAAACCAGCACAAAAAAAATTGGTTTTGCCTAGTTTTCTTATAAAACGAAAAGCACCTAAATGACATGTGGAATAAGTAGATGAGTTTGGGTAAGAAAGGTTTGACTATACCAGTGGAAAACTTTTCCTGGTAACACTGGGCTAAAGGCATGCTAGTGCTTATTATCAGGGTGAGTGTCAAAGCCTGAAAAGTTGGCCTGACCAGGAAGCAATTTCTTGAGATCTCATTTCACAGGTTCTGATGCCCATCCAAAATGAACATGCACAAGAAACATGGTGTCTCTATAAAAAGCATGGTACTCTGTACTGTCTTTCATCTTCTATCCAGATAGTTCTCATGCATAATATATGCTTTTATTCCATTCACACTTCTGCATGTTTTTCATTGACCTCCTCCTATTCGTGCTTCATAGCAACTGGAAGTAGAGTCATGTATTTCAAAAGAAAAGAGAAACCTTAAACATTTTCCTCATGCTACAGACCTGCATAGAACAGATCTCAGTCTTTCCTGACCTTTTATCCCCAACGTCCCCTCTAGTCCTCAGCTACCTACTATTTTTCTCTTTCAGAGATGCTCTAATTGACTAAACTCTGTGTAATTGTTCTCTGGCATTTAACTTTGAAAGCACCTGTTTCTAATTCAGATCTGAAGAAGTGCTTGTGTGCCTCAGAGGCTTGTCTGATATTTCCAACTGTATAAGTTAGCTAAATAAAAGATCCTACTTCTACCTGCAAGCCTTGCTGTGTCTACATCCCTAGACCATCCTGGCTATGGCAGTGCTGTTAGGACTCTCTTGATGTCACCTGCATTGTCAAGTCAATGCCACCAAGAGATTAGGGTCTGAAAGAGATAAAGAAGGAGGCATTTTGAAGTACACAGAGATTGTCACTGGAGGGAAAGCCATGTATACACACAAGATTTAAATCACACTACATGAATTATGCACTTCATTTTGGACACTGTCCAAAATGCTGCCCCTTACTATTGTTATAAATGACACTTTGCCCTAATTTCTGCGTTTGCTTTCTTCTACAGTCATTGGATAAGCCATTTTCAGGCTATTGTATTGTTTCAGGCATGTGTTGCTTTAAATGGAAAAAAAAAAAGTAATGCCTTATTCCTGAGTGACATCTTGTTTCCTTATGTCCTCCAGTTCACTGTGGTGTGGTGCAGATCCTGCTGTTTCTTTCCCTTTTCTATAAGTGATACTCATCCTCATCTTCCCACCAAATGCCAGCTGCTTTTACAGGCAGACTGAGTTTATGTTCTATTTGAAGAAAACAAGTCACAACCTTCCCAAAGAAATCATTCACGATATCTTGCACTGAAAATACAGATGTGATATGCAATTTGTAGCAGAAAAAAAGAGGTACTCCAGTGGCCACAGGAATCCCATTGTAAGGAAATCTGTGATACAGAGGACATGTTAGTCTGTGTTATGTAGTTACATTACAGTTAGGTCATTGTATATTCTGGGTGATCACATTTATATTTCTTACAAACATAAAAAGAAAGTGAGTAATGATTGTGGGTGCCTCAATTTTCAAATGTTTGATTTGCCTGTATTTTAAAAAAGGTATATTTTCAAGTAATTGAGCTCTGATTACTTTGTGAAAATCAGCCTCATGTATCTCACATGCATCACCCAAAACAAATACATTTTGGAACTTTAGACCTGTTTATCTTTCTCTGTCTTCTAGTTAGTCATTATAAACCAGTATGTCACACTGTCTGTCCAAAAATGTCAAAACTGGATTTACCTGACATAAAAGGTAAGCAAAAGAAAATTGTTTATGAAGACATAACATTTATATATATTTTAATACTGTCTTTATTAAGAACTCGAAACAAATCTACTTTTTATCACATTTTTAGATCATAAAGAAATAAACATGTCATCCCGCACAAATCCTCAAGCACAAAAGAACACTTCAGCTTCCTTTCTGGGGTTCAGATCACCTTTTGCTTGGCTTTCTTCCTTTAGAAGATCAAGGAAAACCCAGACTCAGAAGCAATCACGGTGAGCTATAATCAGAACATATATTATTTCCAGCTTTAAAAAAGTATATGAATTGTTCTGTTCATCCTGTAATGAGTGATTATCTGTATTGTGTCAGAAGAGAGAGGACTAAGTCACAAGTAGTAGGTAGAGTCTCTTGGCTAAACCTATTTTGCTCAGGTTTTGCATAAAGGCTTAAAGTATATGAAAGACTGTAGACTTAGGAGCAGTTGCATCTTGTTTCATTCCCTCTCAAGAGGACACAGTGTAAGGTGCATGGAGATCTGGTGCCCTATGGCTGTGATACAATAGGAAAGCATAGCTTTCTCAAGTCGTGGCAGAGAGTACCGGCCCCAGGCAGCTCTGCTGCATCAGTTCCCACCATTTCTAGCCCAGAGGCAGCTTAGAGGCAGCCCTGCAGCTTTAGCTCCAGCCAGGCAAACCGGACGGCTCTTGGCCTTTTTGTCTTCTGTGCTTTGTCAGTGCTTTGGATTCAGTACTTGGGTTTGCTTTGGTTTACTTTGGTTTTTGAATCTGAACCAAAGTTGGTCTCATACGCAGCTCTGGAGCTGCTGTTTGAAGAGCATCCTTCTCCTTTGCCATTCCCAGGGTTGAAGCTGCTGTTCAGATGAAAAAGGGTGAGGGGAAGCTACAGTCAGGTTGGTTGGGCTGCCTGATCTCCCTTAACTTTTGTCCTGTGTGGCCATACGTCAGCAACACGTGAATGAAGTCTTACTATTCTTGTGTGCATCTTAGGGTAATGCTTGGTACTGGCAATCACAGGTAGAGCTGCATTGTGCAGTGCTGTGAAATCTAAGTACAAAGGTGCAAGATCTTTGGTACAAAAAGCTGATTTTCGCTCAGTGAGTCTCAGACTGGTATCCTGGTCTGTGCCTGGGGCTCCCTGCTGGCATGATGGTAAGACAAGGAAGAGCTGTAATAAACAATGACAGGGAATGCAAGCCTCTAAAGAAATTATGATTAGTCAGATACGCAGGTTTTGTAACAGAGCAGCTTGCTATTGTGGAGTGTTTGTATCAAAGCAGGAGATTTAAGGAGAGGTTTAAGTAGAGGCTGTGCGGTTAGCTTTGTGGATTTTCACTGGTAACAATTCTCTTACATAACAACACAACATGGAAAAAGAACATGCAGTGTTAACACTGCTCCATACCTGTCATCTTCTTCTTTCTTGTGACCTGGTAATGCCCCTTATCCTGGAACACAGAAATGCTGGGCCACAGTCTTCCCTGAAGAATAAAGGGACACTTGTGTAACTGAGAATCAGATTTCAAGGGTGCTTTATCCTGGTGCACAGCGAGGTAGCCAGTGCACACACGAAGGTCGAGGCTTTGCTGTAGAATGTAAGCACTGAAATGATTTCTTAATTTAAGAAGGCAAAAAAACCAAACTGTGCCTACTCATTAGATCAGCTTTTCTTGTGTGTGTTTATCAGGCTTTTCCATGGAAAATCTATCGTATCTCAGGCTCAGATGCCTTTGATTTCTGACCGAGTGTAACTTGAAAAATAAACAAGTCAATCCTGACGTGTAACTGAGCTGATTGCTACATTTTCTAGTCACGCCTCTCTGTTGAAAACTTCCCCCACCCTCTTCTAGGTGTTGCCGTGGCATGTGGTTTGCTTTATGCATAGGCAAAGCACTGAAATAGTCTGCCTCTCACCAGGTAGAGTTATTTTGGAGAGCTAGTGAAACACTATAGGACGCAGCACTGTAAATCCTTAAGTAAGCCTAACTGGCAGAAGCTTTTCAATGGCTAAACATTAATGGCTGGTTAGAGGGTCCTTTCAGTTCTGGAGAGACAGTTTCAGCAGCTGCGGTGGTGTCCTACTGTGAGAATAAATGATGGATGCTGCAGGAAGGAGTGCGCTCACATGGACATACAGAAGATGCTAATAAAAGGTTTGTAACTGTAGTCTGAAGGCAGTTTGATCACTTTCGGTTCAAAGGTGTCAGTGTTCTTGAATTCATCCTTACTATTTTCTATGTATGTAAGTGTGATTCATCCTGGATAAAAATGCTGTTTAATTGTGTTTTCAGCATATGTGAGTTATGTGTTTGGTTTTTAGTTGGCTTCTTATGTAGTACCGATAAGAATGGTATTGAAGAAAATTGATTATACTGACATTAGACAGCTTGGTGGTAGCCTGGGGAAGACAGGTGCCTCTGTGGAAATACTAATTCACAGCAGATTTTAATTCATGGATTTTTATTATTGTTACCAGTAGTGATAGTCATCCTTTACTTTTAATCTTCCATTTGATTGTCATTAAAAGGTACATACGTATGTAAGTGGAAAAGTAGAAAATATAATTTCTCATTTTCCATACTGAGGAGTATTTTCCAGATGGCAAATATTTCTGAACTTGAACATCAATTTAGCTTCTTTCTTGTTTATGAATAATAGACAATATTTACAAGTATGTGTTTATGCATTGTGTGCAAAATAATGTAAACATTGCTCAGTGTCGTTAACCAAAAAAGAAACTGAATTACTCTTTCCTAAAATTAGGCAATATTACTCTGAAAGTAAGAAAAACCTTAATTTTGAAATGCTGAAAAATTCAAAACAGTTCAAAGAAACTAATAAGGCAGAAATTGAGAGATTGGCATAGGGAAAATATTAAAATAACCTCGTCAGTGTAAGTTAGCAGGGAGAAAAATAAAGCAGGATGCAATGACCAGTTATTTCTGAGAGAACAGTGACAATAAAGACAGAGATGAATTTAGAATAGTGCCAGAGGTGCAAATGAAAATTTAAATTTTGCCTAGACTATCAGAAGACATTTCTAACTGACATTTCTAACTAACATGACTACTTCACGTAGGTTTGTTGCAAGGAGCAATTAATACAACATCAAGTGTGGAGAGCTTTGCCAAAGAGTGGCTTTGCACAGTAAAGCTGAAGAAGAAAGCTTCTAACAAAGCTTTTGCATTTTTGTTATGCATATAAGTAAAACTAAGGTAACTTGCTAAGCCACAAGATTTTACTGAACTTAATTTGCAGGAAATCATTGTAAAAGCTCTGAAATGTAAGTTTCATTTTAATTTGTTTTAGAAGCATTAAAACACAACTTTATTTAAGTTTAAAGGAAAAGCTACATACATTTCTGAGTTCTGGTTCTCTAAACTTCATTCAAAGGGGGAGGTAACCCCCTGATTTAATGGCTGTTTTTACTCAGAGCTACGAGGGAAAATTAGGAATTTTAGATTCAGACTGTCTAGCCAAATCCTAAGCCCGCTGAAGTCAACAGGCTTGTTTGGTTTCAGTTGGACCCCATGTCAGAGAGGAATCCTGGTTTTACAGTTCACAATTACAGAAGCAAAAACAAATTGCACCTTTCAACTGTTCTTCCCTGCCTGCAAGCACATTGCAAACAAATGACAAAGCACTTCAGGAGGAAAGGCTGGGCCACAAAGAACTTGCCAACAAGCCGGTTTATACTTGCTGTTGAAGCACAATAAAGTAGTCTACCTGAGCACAGGGAGGCTTTAAGAGCCTAAGAACAAGGTCATTCAAAAAGACTTTGAGACAAACAGGACTGAGCAGAACCATCTTTCCCTACTTCATTTTTTCCCAAGAATTAACTTCCTGGGAAAAAAACAGTTTCTGAGACGAGGAAGAATTGGAAATCAGCACAGGCTGAACAACATTTCCTTCAGGGCTTTTGAAGGGACTGGGTTTGCTTAGTTGTAAAACAAGGATCTGCAGACTTGAATAGACTCAGTAACGTCTAGTCCTGTTCTTGTTTCTTTCATTTATTTTGTATTTGTCTGCAAGTCACCCCATCAAACAGAGTACTTTTTACGTTCGGGGCTTCTCGGCTTGTTCTAACCACTGCATTACTCACGGACACTCGAGCCAGTTCTCTGCCAAGCCCTTGCAGCCTTAGATAGCTTAGGAAAGCAGATGAGCCTTCTACCATGTCTTAAAAATTGGTAAGTAAAGGCTGTTTTGGGTGAATAGCAGCAGGTTCCGAAGTTCACACCAAAACCAATCTGCTGTCTGTCTCTCCTCCTTTGCAGGGACAGAGCACAGCTCTGAGTAGGGTGAAACAGAAGAGAAAAACAATAGAATTGCAGATGCAAACCAGTCAGAACTTAACAAGTATATAACTTAGAGTATGACTAGTACCTACTAAATTATTGTTGTTTGGAAAAAGAATGCATACCATCTTACCATAATGCTGGATTGAAACAACTCTGTTGCAGACACTGAGATGTCAGTAGGTTGAGTTCAGTTTTGTCTGTGCAGTTAGGAAGTCTGCAAGCTGACAAGGCCAAACTGAATGGTACATTTTCTGAGCACTTTGTTTTTGCAGGATATTGGCAGGGGGGAGGTAAGGATGAATTCTTCATCGAGCAAGTTTTTTTTCAGATGCTTCTCAACAGTTGTTAAAATGAGAAGCGCTGGATATTTGCTACCTGATGAAATTACAGCAAGTTCCTTTTCAAAACCAACATTTAAATCCCTCTGCCTACAGATATGACAGTTCTGCTAGCCCACCCTCAAAAGTGGAAGAAATGGCAACGGTAAGTAGCTTATCCATTTCTTGTCTGCAATGTTTGTGCAATTGTTCAAAAAGTAGTCCCCTTGGTGTAGGCTGTTGCTTTAACATCTGTTTAAATAGTATTCTTGCAGTTCTTGTTTCAAATGCTGAGTAAAATGTCTGTGTTGTGAACTTGTTGCATGTAGTAGACTGAGCTTGTCTGTTAAAATCCAAAGCTTTCCTAGCTAGGCCCTGCATCTAGCTCTGCCAGATTTCAGTTCTCTCATAATGACAGAATAATTGCATGGATATTTTCCTAGGTCAGGACCTTCACATATCTTGGCAACTGTAACCAACCTATAAATAGATCAAAACTCACACTAAACAATAATCTAATATATTTACTTTGTTTCATTTCATTTGTACAAGGATGAAAAAGAGTAGCTGGCCTGGGCAGGCAGTAATCTAGAACATCTTGCACAACATTTCCATGCACAGAGTTACCGTGTAAATGTAAATTTTGAAGTAGGAATTTCTTTTTTTTTTTTTGATGGATGGATGGATGGATGGATGGATGGATGTTCCATTTTATAAGCACAAGCTCATTTTAAGGATAAAACAGATTTATTTCTGATGTAATTTAAGTGCATGCTGTTGAAATATCAGATTTTCTTCCAAGGATTATATTTTATATCTTAATTATTTTATTACCCTGTATTACTAACATGTTTTTCCTCATCTTCAATTGGATGGCATAACCAGAGAGGGAAGTAAGAAGGTATACAGTGTATAATCAAAGGCACAGAGGATGTAAACTGGCCACCTCCCTTCTCTCATATTTCAAAAACAAAGGGATAATCTGTATTAAGATATGACTGAGCAAAGATCTGATCAGAGAATCCTGTCTGTTATACAAACATACTATATAAAGCTGTATTATAGATATATTAGTAAAATATTATGAATATGATGACAAAAAAAGTAGGAAGGTGGGTTTTTTTGAAAAAAGGAGGAAGAGTTTCAGCTAAAATAATTCAGCAGTTAAACAGTTGTCTGCACTTCCACCATCTGAGACTGTGAGCTTAGAGAAAAATGGGTGGGATAGAACCTCTCAGTTTAACATGTAATCCAAACACAGATGGGGAACAGGATGACATTTTCTCCACTTTTACCACTAAGTGCTGTCTTCCTATAAGAAAATGGACTGTAGTGTTAAATTATTAAATCTCTGTTGGGAGGTCAGTGGGTGAATTTTAACATACACTGCTCAAGGAAGAAGTGATTGTGGAAAATTAAATTGAGAGATACAATGCAATAAGGATGCATTAGGATAAAATAAGTAAACTGTGCCCTTATCCAAAACATGCTACAGGATGAGGACAAGATGAGTAATTCTCCTTATTATATGTGTAGAAGTCCATAAACTGCATGCAATTTTACAACCCTCAGTTGTGTATTTTAATAATACATTATTTAATGGACGGACAGAGTTTGCTTACCTCTAGAATTTGTGACACAGTTTGTGATGTGATATGTGAAATGTGATTTGAACCCACATGTAGAACTGAAACCAGGTTACCTTACAATTTTTAACAGGCTGAAATGTGTAATTCCCCAATGCCAAGTGAAACAAGTGGTCATTCTTTTGATACAAACCAAAATGAAACAATGGAGAAAAGTACACTGGAATGGAATGAACAGCTAGAGAAGGAGATTTTCAGTGGTAAGTGTGTGTCCTTATTTCAGTATTGTTTGATAGTATTGTTACCAGAAGTGACTGTGGTTTGAGAGAATTTTCTGCAAAAGCACAGGCTGTAAAAAATGGCTCATTTCTAACAGAGTGGCTACTTTTTGTTGTCTTTGTCTGACAGCAGAATGTCTACTCCAACATTGATTTCAGGAGATGTCAGTGGTCACTCTTAGAATGCATTTCATCTCATACTGGTACAGTTCAGAAGAATCCCATGTAACTGTGCCCAGTTCTCTCTGCTGTTTCTGCCGGGAGCCCATACTGCACCCGTTAGATGCAGACATATGCTTACGTGAGAATTCTATCCCAGTCTCCTGCATGCGTAATTTTGATCATGATGAATTATTTGACCTGGTTTTATAAACTGTAAAGCCACAAACTACAGAGGCAAGAGGCTTTATGGCATTCAGTGATTTTTCTGGGATCCTTTTTGTACCCCCAGTCAAGAGTTGCAGGTTCTCTTTCAGCTTGGCTCATGTCCTCTCAATGGAAGACTCAGAAACAACTCATCTTTTTTCTTGTTCTAAGCTGGGTTTCTCAGGAGTCTTCTATTTTGTGTGGTGAAGAGAAACTTAAGAAAAATGGAGAATTTTAGTACCTTTGGATCACATTTTATTCCAACTATACATATTTATCAATGCTTTCTTAGTGCTTTTGTAGTGTTAGCACAGGTCTATAATGACTGATCACTCAGTCTGATGTATTTAAGTGGATTAGGATATTCTGTAACAAAACAGTAATATCCATTGTATATTATGTGTAGTATTTTGAAAATAGCAGAATACAATTAGCAAAGGCATAGTTGCTTTTGACAATAAAAATAGTTTTAATACATTGCTATCAGTCTTCTGACTGAATATCTTGGTTAACTGAGCTACATAGTGTTTAATAGTGTTTAATTCCAGTTCATGAGGTTGCCTATATATATATTTATATAAATACATATTTGTTGCTAGATTGAATCACAGCTTCCTAGCTATTTAATTATACTTTCTTATCCAGCAAATGCCATTTTCAGTGCTCATACAATTCAAAAGAGAACTTATTTTATGAATGAAATAAACAGTGGACATGCCAGAGTACTGAATATGCTTGTTTGATGGTTTGCAGTATCCTGTTTTCTTATAATTATGTCTTAACTGTGCTTTGCGAACACACAGAAAGGTCCATGTTTGCCTAGTGAATTCTTTTCAGGGATTTTTTTGCTAACAGACTATATTTGGAAGGTTTATGCACACACACACACACACACAGAGACACATACACACATACAGTGAGTGAGAACTCAGACTTCAAATTGTTTTGTTCTTCTTTTAAATAGCATAAGGACTAACATTTACATAAAGAGCAGTCATGGAGGAAAGCATTTTTTTTCTTGTAGTCATAAATGGGTGACTACTGAAAAGTCCTATGGAGGAAGAATGTGTGGTTTGGGAAGGGTTTTGAATGCTGAGAAGCTGACTCCTTTTAAAGCCAGTTCTGATTATTAATGTAGTACATGAAACTTTTTAACATAAGCAGTCAGAAGATTATTAAAGAAAATAAAACCAAGTATCTTTTTTTTTTCCCTGTGCAGTTCTAAGTGATCTGGATGACCAGCTGGCCCAGGAACAAACCCAAGACCCTTTGGACAGGATCATTTCTACAAGCAGTGCATCAAATGTCCAAAGTAGTAGCGCATTCCCTACTTCAAAGAGGCAGACTGTTAGTAGGGGGCAACAGAGAAATGACTGGAGTGACATGCCTAGCACATTTTTCCCAGATGGAATGAGAACACTAAGGGCCAAAGATGAACACAAGATTTTCATCAGACCAAGGAAGTTACACAGTGCCTATATAAACTGGCACCAAACAGCCTTTCAAGAAGATTGCAGTTATGGTGATGCAGTCGATGGAAATCCTCGTCTGCACCGCAGGAGGCTGTCTGCGGTTTCTTTCGGGCGGTCTTCCGAAGGGAGCTTATATCCCCGCTCCGTAACACACAACAGCGGATTTAGGCACAAGGCTTGTATGAACAGGGATACAGCTGGCAGAAGTTACTCCGTGTGTTCCCTTCGGAGATGTCCATCGTCAGTATCTTCTGATCAGCTCTCAGCATCTAGTTTACAGCATCCATTGGCAAGGGAGAGCAAGAATGGTTTTGTACCAAGGTTTGGTCGACAGAACCCAAAGAGAATTCCTCTGTCTTCCATTGTATGGAACAACACACCAGACGCTTCAGAACAAACTCCAGAAACAATGTTTAGAACTCAATCACTGATGGAGTTTCATGCTACAGACCATGGTAGATATCCCAGCTCTTTACAGGAAACTAAGAAATACCCAAGTTACCACTCAAAACACCACTACAGAAGATCTATTTCAAGCAGTAATTGCTTTAGTAGAGTTAGTTGCCCTGACAAAGCTACTTCTCCATTGCCCTTTGATAACTGGGAAAACTATCCTGTATACAAATCAGAAAATAATCTCTCTAGATCCTACTATGGAGACACCTCTCCTCATAGGAAGTTGTATGCAAACCGAAAAAATTCTTATGGAAGAAAAGACAGCTATCCTTTTTGGGCTGATATTCCTCAGTGTTACAGTGATGATGTGTTTATTTCCCCTGATGCCAGCTTTGAAGCATTTATGGCTAATTTAAATGACCACCAGTGGGCACATGCAAAGAATGCCAAGTTTGGTTCACAGCGCCTGCAGAATGATTTTCACATGTACTCTCCAGAAAATACAGGTATCAAAAGGATGACAAGAAGCGCAAACAGAAATTTTTCAGAATTCACTGAGGGCTGTCAGCCTTGGCTAAGTTGTACCTCTTCTGTTTCTTCATCTGGTATCAGAACTGATGAGTCAGTCTTTCCCAATTCAAAGGACCAACCAGAACCTACAAGACTGAACAGGAATTCAGTTGTCGTTACCCAAAGAAGTACAAAGGCAGACTTTACACACCTGGAAAAGGCTGAAGGTGTGAAACAGCCAGATGAAGACAAGCTATTACCATCAGTTCCTCAACAAGCAGATACAAGCTACATCAATGCACGGAGTTTTTCCTCTAACAGCCCTGCTTCTGCCATGTGGCAAAGAGATGTATCTGTCTTTAACACAATGACATCAAAGAGACAAGCCCAAGCCACTGCCAGAGGAGATACTGCAAAAATTTATACATCAAGTGGTGATACAAGAAATGTAGAAATGAAGGAAAATGATTGCCCACCCAATAGTGTGTTCAGTCAGCCTCCCTGTATTTTGCCAGCTGATGGGAGAAGGAAGGAACCTTTTCTTCTGAGTCAGAAAGAATGGGAACATAATCTGCATTGTGCAGCACAAAGAGAGAGCATCAAACAGGACAGTTGGAGTGCAGAAGCCCTTCCCAAAGCTGCTCCAAAGAGACAGTCCTCACTACTGAATGTTACTTCTGCTCTATCCACTGAGAAATTAGCAAACTGTCAAGGCATGCTATCCTGTCCTCCTGAGCTCTCATCTAGTTTCTCACAAAACTCTCCACAAGCACTTTCTCATAATGACAATGCTAAATGCTTAGGAACGCTAACTAGCTCTTCAGTAAATAGCACTGTTACTGAATCTCAAGCAGAAGGGGGGAAAACAGCTGAAGTGAGTAGAACAAGTGTTAGCAAAGAGATTTCACAGAAAACACTGCAAAATGCAAGCACTTTAGTTATCAAGGACTGTAATGGACAATTCAGTACTAGTTCTCCACGAAACGGAAATTCTGGAAATATTTATATGCATGGCTTTGATGGAGAACCCAATACCTCTGAAAATAGTTTAAGTTATTTTTGCTTTGAAAAAGGAACTGAAAAAATGAGGAGTACTTCACCTTGTATCAGAAGGTTTCACAAGCAAGACAGCTTACCAAGACATAGCAGTAGCTGTAGCATTACTGGCTCCCCTGGCAGAAACAGCTCCAAATCTTCTGACCCCCTTGTTATTTATTACACTTTGCCTAGAAAATCAGCTAGCATTGCTGGTAGTATTATGTCAGAGACACCCATCTCTTTACCTAGAGAAAGCAGAACAACATATGATTGTTTAAGGTTTGAAACTCTGCATAGAGCTGACACCTCTTATTCTAATCAAAGAGATGTGTCTTGTTTAGACCCAAAATGCTCCTTTTTAACATCAGCATCACTAAATGCTGCCACAAGTAACAAAGATTACCACAGTCCTTTAACCAAAAATAGTAATGATTCAGTAAATAGCAGTACATCAGTTGATCTGACAGACAGATATAAACATCTAAGCAGAAGAGAATCCTCGGTGTTTTCAGATTATAAGGAAGGGGGAAATTTTTTGCAGAAATATAAAACCACAAGCACATTTACAGTTTGTGTTGATGAAGATCATGTCAAGTATCATGAACTAGTTTCAATTTATTACACACTACCACGGAGGCATTCAAAAACATTTTGTAGCCTCTTTAGAGATAATTCAGAGGATGCAGATTTACCTTGTCCCAAAGAAGCTGCTCAGTCACCAAGAATACAAAACAAGAAAAATGAAGGTCATGTGAGTTTAGCAAATGTTTTTTTCCCTACTACTTCAGAAAAAGAGGTGCCTTCATATTCTTCTGACCAAGTATCTTCAGTTCTGGTCACACCTCAGAATTTAAGAACTGCTGTTGATAGTGAAGAAGAGAATTCTCATTTATCCTCTAGCTCTGACAAGTCAGTGAGTGTCGTACCTAACAAGAAAGATAATTCAGCATGTCTTCCATTGGCAGAAAATGTACTTTCTGATGTGGTGACAAAAGAAATTTCTTTTGGTGGCCCACAATCCACTGCAATAGTGGCGAAGTCAGTTAAGGCCATTTCTGATGCTTCGAGGAGCCAAAAGGCAGAAATACATGTAAAAGAAAAGAAGGAAATTTTACAAAGAGCCACACCACTAATGCCCACTTTATCAATCCCTCCCAAGCCAGCCAGACATTTAGAGAAGCCTTTATATTCTAATTCAACAAATAAAAATATTGTACAGAAGGGAAGCTCTGAAACTTGCTCTCAGCCCCCAAAAGTGAACAAGAAAAATCTGAACAGTTTATTCCTCCGCTCCAGAGAGAAGAGTTCCCTTGGAAGGAGTGGTAACACAGAGCATGCTGATGTGCCACTTACTCCTGTGGAAAATATGTACAGGGATAGTGCCCAAGTTAAACGGAGAGTAGATGTCCTACACCGAACCACCCCTCTGTGTAATAATAAATTTAGTGGACTGCAGTTAAGGGCTGACAGTTCAAGAAAAAAAGAGAATGGTTCAAACTTTTGTAGCAAAGTGCTTCTAGAGTCTCCAAGCAAAGCATCTGAGGTAAGCAGAGCTTCCAGTGCTGATCCATTTCTTCAGCTAGACAAAGTGGCTAGCACAGATACAGATGAAGTAAAGAATTCAAAAATTAAAAAAGAGCAAAACTCACAGAGTTCTCATATGGGTAAAGTTTACAGTGGTTTTCAGGAATCAGAGAGGCATAATGAGGGCAACCTGAACATTAAAGTCCCCAGGGTTACACAAGATCAGAACCTAACACAGAGTGCAGAAGAGGAGAACAAGCATCTCTCCGACTGCACAAGAGACAAAGTCAAAGACATAGAGAAAAGGAAAAACAGACCTTCAATTAAAAATAAATTGGCAGCTGTTTACAAAACAAGTCGTAAATTTTCAAGTAAAAATTTACCCCCGAAACCACACATAAGTAACATTTTTTCACAGAATGATGGAAGTGCTACTTCTTTAGAGGTCAACATGTCCCTTGACTCATTGATTTCAATGGATTCCCACCAGCCATTCGTGGAGTTGGACAATGAAAGTCAGAATCACAGTGTGAACTCTGACAAGAGTACTTCAAGACCAAGAACAGCTGATAATAAGAAGACTGAAAATCAGAATGACCCTTCTTTGCTTGTTAACAGCAAAAGGAGGCCTTTTACAAGCTCATATACCCACAAGGAAGCCATCAGTCCTCAAAAAACTGCAGTGAAAGTGGAAAATAAGCCAAGACTCACAACCCTATTTCCAGATAAAGCAGTAACCACAAGAAATAAGAATTCCCAAACACTTGATCTCAGGTTAGAAAGCAAAAGCCAGCCCATCGCTCCCAGTGCTACTACCTCATACCCACTGGATGAAGAGAAAGGAAGAGCTAGCAGTCATACCTGTGCTCCTCCCTCGCTACTTTTAACTGACAAAAACTCCAACACCTATGTAAATAGCTGCTTGCAGGCAGACACATGTCCAGAGCAAAACCTGACTTCCCAGACTGTGCTTGGTCAGCGTCAAAATACCTCTCAGCCTGCTGCCTTAGAAAACGCTAACCTCAATAGCTATCAGTTGCGCAAGAGCCATGCGAAAAGTCAGCGTGAGCGTCACCTCTCTGAGGGCATTTGTGCTCGAGATTCCCTTGAGACCTCTGCCTCAGGAAGCAATATTCTACCCAAAGATGGCATACATGGGAAGAGATTTAAATCTTACTCAGAGCTGTTGTCTTGTGATGAGAATGAAAACTGGGCGTCAGACGATGAGAAATGTTACAGCACTAGAAATTTAATGTATCCGTCTGTGGAATTTGGTATATTTGGCAAAGAGCAACAACTGGCTTTCCTGGAAAATATCAAGAGGTCACTCACAGAAGGGCGATTATGGAGACCATGTCTACTTAATAACCCTGGTGCTTTCAGAGATACAGAGAGCTCTTCTATAAACAGGGCTGAGCTTCTGAGCTCGAGTTCTGCTGGGAGCAAAATGTCATCAGCTGCCTCGTCTCCCCGAGAGCTGACTGATACCTATGGAGAAGACCCAGCTGCCTACTCAGACTCAGACAGTGATACCACCACTGATGATGAATATTACCTAGATGAGATAGATAAAGAATCAGAGCTATGAAGGGACTGTGGTACTAAGAGGGCACAATAGCATGGTAGTTTCTGGGCTGGCAAAAACATGTCAAATACGCTGGGCCTGTTCTTGTGCTGCTATAAATTGGTACAGCTTCCTTAGTTTCAAGGGACTTAGTATGGTATATTAGCTGAGCATTTGACTTTTGTATTAAATGTGTGGCTTCGCCTTTCCTGTTTCTCTTAGCAGGGAAAAACAATGTTAAAAAATCCCTTCCCCAAATAATAGAAGGTAAACAGCTGTGGAGCTTTGGGCAGTGTAAGTCCAGGCATGGCTTTCCTCTGAGTCAGCAAGCAGTAGTTAGGTTCCTGCCAGCTACACAGTGCTGGAATGGATAAATTCTAGCTTGAGCTGCTTTTTCTTACAGAATTTAACAGAAAACCAAGATGTTATTTTGCTGATAATTTGTTGTTTCTCCAATCTTCCTCATTATCAAGCATGATAATGCTAATCCTTCCCACTGAACAAATATCCTCACAAAATGAAACCTCTTAAATCTTTACAGCATTTCTGCATGAATGTTCTTTTTCTGCATTCCTGGGAAGCATAGCAACAATGTCCCTGGTGGCATTTGTTCTGCTGTGCTGTTGAGGCAGATTCCACACCAGGACTTTTCAGCGTTGCAAGAGCAGTGAGCAATGTGAGTTGCAGAAGTACTTCTAGTGTAGGAGAAAAAGCTCAACATAGGGCACAGCACTGAGAAACTTACCAAAAGAAAGAAAGCTGAGCATGGAAATCTGCTTTCCAGACACGGAAGACTCATAATCAGCACAGCTTTGGTTACAGTTGACATGACTGGCTAGATTTCTGATCTTAGAAACAGGTTCCTTTGGATTAAAAGTCAGACACTTTTAACAATTCAAAATATAAAAATATTTAGCTTGTTGATTTCCTGTATTAACCTCATAGGTTGAATCTTTAGTTGTCCTAGCAGTGAGAAAATAACCAAAACAGTTTGTGAGGTCCCAGAGTTCTGCAGCTGCCTCTGCTTGGCTGGTCTCAGGATGAGGCACCTGTAGCCACTGGGCTCCTGCAGGGCAGCAGCACCTGGGGCAGCCTGAGAGGGCCCTTGGCTGGGGCACTGCTGCACTGTACAGACTGGTGGCTTTTCGCATGCAAAGTAAATTAAACCAGTAAGAAAGGCTCTTTGCCCTTTGTTAAACTACAATCCCCTTTTGGTATTTTTCAACTGTTTCTGCTGTGACCACAGTACTCTTTATCCTCCAAACTGAATGGGTGTAAACATGTTCCATTGGCTTTTCTTCAGCCACAACAATAATGTAGTATTATTACTCAGTAGCCAAAACTTGTCCCTGGCCATAAAATTTCTAACTAAGCTTTGTTCTCTTTTTATGAAAAATCAGGAGTGGCTCACTGAGCCAGAAGATATATTTTTAAATAATTATACATTTTCTTCTACTTTATTTCTAATTTCATATATGGTCTGAAATGATGGTCCATATTTTTATATGCTTTTTATCCAATAAAATTTCTGTAGGACATAATTATATTTTTCTAACTTGAAGGACAATATATTGGTATTTTAAAATAATATATTTTACGCAAAACAAGCAATGCTTGTATCACTGACTACTCCACAAGAAACTAAAAGATGAAAATATTACAGTAGGTAAGAGGTATCCTTATTTTTTCATACTGTAAACTTCGTTAAAGAAGTGGGTCTGTAGTTCAAATCTGTACTGATATATAAGTATCATTACTTTTTGCTGGGGTAATTTGTCTTTTGTTGTACATAGAAGGACTAACATAAACTGTATATTTATAGACAGAACTGATCTCTACCACATGCCTGTTTCACAATGATAAAAGAATATGCTGACATCGGCAATGCTGGAAGGAGATGATTACTGTATAATTGCAGTCTTGTAAAAAGTGGTATTCTAAGGAGAAATTATGTTTTTCTGTAAATGTCTCTATTCTCTGTGTGTACAGGATTCTGTAGAGTAAGACAATAAAACCAGCTGAGTATCTATGCGGAATTTCTGCTGTTGTACATTTCTGCAAAATAAATTAATCCCAAAATTTGGGATACCAGTCTACGTAAGGTAAAGAATAATAAAATAAATGTGTGCAAAGGAAGTAAATGGTCATACAGTTTTTCTTGACTAGATGTGGATGGTTTAGAACATTTTTATTTGTAAATATTTTCTAACCATTCAACAGTAGTTGGATTAAATGCTAATCTTGCAGACAAAATTTTTTTTTAATTTGCTATGCTATGTATGATAGGAAATCAGGTGGCTTGATTTAATGTAAGCAAGTAAAAACTTTCTGATTGTAAATTAATTGTGGAAGACTGCAGCCTGTTGAGGATCTGTAAACTAAAATTTACACTGAATAACAGTATTCTAACAGTCAACTGCATGAAAACATAGGGAGAAATACCTTTTGAATAGCCATCAGCTCCATTCAGTTTAGCAGAGCCAAATTTTGACACTTCCACTCTTCCAATATTTTCTTTGGCAAAAATATATTCTATAAATATTGATAATTTACAGGATCTTCACATTTAAAACAATTTGTTTGAAATAAATTCTGCATTTACATGAAAAAATGTATTGGTACTGTATTTGTTTTTCACATGCTGTGAATTCAGTAGACTATTAAAAAAAAATCCAGCATCTTAATATGGTTGCCAGCATCATCAGGGTGCTGATGGCCCACAAAGCCATGGATTGAGCAGGGCAGGCAGCCTTGGTCCATCTCCAGCTGTAGCCAGCAGTCACATCAGCTGCTGGGCTCAGGCAGGATGTGCTGCCTTCTCTTGTCCTGCCAGCTGACGAGTCTCCAGCACACAAAATAGGTTTCCATCCGTGGTAGAATCTTTACAGTAGATATATTAAACCCTTAGAGAGCCATATGCTTGCAACTTGCCTTGAGGTGCCAATACTCCATGTAGGGGCCAAGGGTAGTGTTTGATGAGTAGTTTTACAGGGTGATGAGCTCCACGTGAAGATCCCTTCAGCTGCAATTAGCTGCTGAGTGAAACCTGACTGCCACGTGCCGTGTAAATGTGTGAGACTAATCACAGTCTTTAAGCCTTAATTACTACAGCCAGTATTTGTGGTACCTGAGCTGTCCTTCAGCCTGGCTTCAGAAGGAAACGTGGTTTATGAACTAAGGTGGTTTTTCTGTCTAGACCTCTGTCCACCCGGTAGGTCATGCACCTACCCAGATGATCTTTGAGCATTCTACCACCTTGATGACATTTGAAAGAAGGGACAGAAATTTCAAGGTTTCATCAAAGGATAAGTCAGGATGGGTGTGACCTCAGAAGGTCCATGGTCCAGCCTCCTGCTCACAGCAGATTGGCTTCGAGGTCAGGGCTGGCTTTTTAAGGCTTCGTCCAGTTGAGGCTCAAAAATCTCTGAAAATGGAGACTGGACAGTGTCTCTGGGCAGCCTGTGCCTCAGCCTATAACATGGAGATGATAGAGAGTGACCATCTCTTTTTTCAACCCATGCCACTTGTCTTTCATCCTTCTGCCCTGCACCATCTCATGATCTTCCTGGGGGCTTCTGTGAGGTCCACCCCCTCATTGAAAGTATCTCTTAACAGGCTTAACAAGTCCAGCTGCCCCAGTTTCTCCTCACAGGGCCGGTGCTCCAGCTCTGCCATCTCAGTGGCTTGCCCTGGATTTGATCCAGTTTATTGATGTCTTGTACTGGGGAGCGCAAGGCTGGATGCAGGATCTAGATGTGGTCTGACAGGTACTGAGTGGAGGTGGATAATGACTCCCCTCAACCTCTGGCTCTGCCCTTGTTCCTTCAGCCAAGGCTGTTGTTGACCACTGTTACTGCCATTGATGACCCATGTCCCTCCATGCCCATCCCCAGGGCCGTTCCTTCAGAGCTGCTCCCAGCAGCTGGTCCCAGCCCATACCAGAACAGGCTCCTTCCCAGGGACAGGGCCCCAAGAGCACCATCAGGCCCTGATCCTCCCACCTCCTCAAGGCTCCCCCTGCTCTCCCTGCCCATGGACACCATTTCAGGCCAGCCTGGGCCCATCAGTCCCTGCCTCACTGATGGCATAGGTCATTGGTCTCCATCTCTCCTCTGCCCTCCCTGCTGAGACTGGCCCTATCTGCAGGCTGACAACCCCAGGACAGGCAGCTATCCCAAAGTGGTGTCTGACCCCAATTCCCCTCACAGGAACTGATCCTGATCTGCAGATTGACGTCCCCGCCTGACCTCAGCCCTGCCCTGTACCCTGCAACACTACACAAGTTCTCTCTCACCTGTTGGGAGTATCAAACATGGTATGTCAGTGGAGATCTGTGGCTATCTGAAGTGGGGGAATTGAAGAGACTAAAGGCAAAAGCAAGGAGGAAACCAGACTTGATAATTCCCCCTTCAAGGAACCTGTTTTTCATGGTCTGTATGCACAGAGACTTGAAGTTCATGTTATTCTAAACCAGGCAGAATTCATTTGTGCTCTCATTGCTTTGCATGTGAAAATCCAGGCTTGCCTAGAAGCCTGATTTAATTCTCCTACAGCCTTGTAAGCCCTTCTCATATCTTGAAATACTTCCTAGTAGCAGCAATTGGTAAAAATGATAAAACAACCTTAGGAGACAAATCATTGAAGTTTTCCCTTCTTTACTTGCAACCCAACACTTTAAATCCGTGAAATTGCTTTGTTGTTACATTTTCTAGAGGATAATACTGTGACCCCTTTTTCCCCCTCACCAAGCATCAGAGCACTGATGAGGGCCGCCAGCAGCATCTTACCCACAGACCCCAGGAGCACCTGGGCATGGGTGCGTGTGTGAGCCTCCTCTCTGGGACAGGGAGCTGAGCCCGGTGACAGGGAACCATGTGTCAGTGCGTCTTAACAGGGTCCCTGCTCTGTCCCTTGCTTTAAATGCAATTGCTATGGGAAATCTTAAAAACAGTGAGGAATTTTAAATTATGTCAGGTTTTTGGGCTTTTTTTTCCTTTTACCGCAATCTGTACATCAGCTGACACAAGGCAGTAACAATAGGCTATAGAGAAAGACGATTTTCACCTCTCTAAATTCCAGGCCAGCTGCTCAGCTGCCGGCTGAGTTGTATCCCAAACCCCAGGTAAAGTGTTCTTTGAGGGGGGCCGACACGCCCCCCGATCACCTACTCCTCAGGGCGTCCCGCAAAGCGCCCACAGTCAGGGAAGAAAAACCTCTCGGGACAGGCAACCGCAGAGCAGCGGCTCCGAGCCCGCTCCCCGCCGAACCCGCTCCCGTGCCTGACCCCGCGGGCAGGGCACGCTCCCGCCGCCGNGGCGGAGCCGGCGGACCCCGTCAGCGCCGAGCGGAGCCTGGCGTGGGGCCCCGGGCTGGAAGCGGGGCTCACCGTGCCCGTGCGGTACTTCTACATCCAGGCGGTCAGCGAGGCCGGACGCAACTTCTCCCGCTCCCCTCCAGGTACCATTCGTGTACTCCGGGACGAGCAGGGGCTCGGAATGGAGACTCTATCCCGGGCTGCGGTTTCGCCGCAGAACCTGGCTGGAGGTGCCCAGCCCTTCCCCTCTTCCCCTCCTCCTTCCTTCTTTCTTCCTTTCCCCGTTCCGTGCGGTGGCTGTGCCATCGCTGCTCCCGGGCTGCCCCCGTGCCCGCTCCCCCAGCGCCCGGGACATGCAGGATGGCAAGAGAAGCACATGGTCAGAGCGTCCTTTCTTCTGATGCTGCCCAGTGCCTCCTCTGCTCTCACCAGCAGTCTGCTCTAAACAGTATGGAATTTACAGAAAAGAACCGTAAGCTCAGAAAGAGCCAGTGTTCCTGGAGCTAGTGGCCGTAAAATCCCAGTACACAGCTGGGAAGTGATAACGTAATTAGTTTTGCTGCCACACACACACACCAGTTGCTTAAAATTTGTGTCTCGGTCAGCAGAGCCCTCTGGGCTCTGTTATCCTACTGCTGTTCCGTTAAGGAGTAATTTTCACTTGTTGTTTACTCAGCACAAGACAAACCATCCCATGACACTTCTCCTGAGGGTGGGAATTGGGTTTGTTCTTGCAGGCCAGTGGTATGATGCCAGTCAGCTGTTTGCTGCTGCAAGTTAACTCTGCACACTCTATGTTAATAGTTTAAATTTGGCATAAAATTACTTTTATGTCAGAGATTCCATGATGAAGATAACACTGAGATTGCCCCAGAGGAAATTCCATGTTGCTAATTTACATAGGGTAGAAGCTACTTAATTTGCTGTGTATTATTTACCGTTCACAGAGATGGTACTGAGAGAGCAGCTACCAGATATGCCCGGCCTCTTCATGTCTTGTTAGTTAGAAAGCTGCTGCTTGCCGAATTAAGGAGTAGGCATATATTNCCGGAGCGGTCCAGCACACGGGCTGGGCTGGGCTGGGCTCTCACCCCGCGACCTCCCTGGGGACATCGCGGGACAGCCCGGAGAAGGAGGAGAACCAGGAAAGGCGGCGACGGATCCAGCTGCCCGGAGAGAGCCCGGCCCTCTGCTCGCCTCCCTCCGGCTCTACCCGGCCCCGGCCCCGTCGGGCCGCCCCGCGGGGCGGGGAGCGGGCGGGGGCCGCGCAGGGCCCNCTCTCACCAGCAGTCTGCTCTAAACAGTATGGAATTTACAGAAAAGAACCGTAAGCTCAGAAAGAGCCAGTGTTCCTGGAGCTAGTGGCCGTAAAATCCCAGTACACAGCTGGGAAGTGATAACGTAATTAGTTTTGCTGCCACACACACACACCAGTTGCTTAAAATTTGTGTCTCGGTCAGCAGAGCCCTCTGGGCTCTGTTATCCTACTGCTGTTCCGTTAAGGAGTAATTTTCACTTGTTGTTTACTCAGCACAAGACAAACCATCCCATGACACTTCTCCTGAGGGTGGGAATTGGGTTTGTTCTTGCAGGCCAGTGGTATGATGCCAGTCAGCTGTTTGCTGCTGCAAGTTAACTCTGCACACTCTATGTTAATAGTTTAAATTTGGCATAAAATTACTTTTATGTCAGAGATTCCATGATGAAGATAACACTGAGATTGCCCCAGAGGAAATTCCATGTTGCTAATTTACATAGGGTAGAAGCTACTTAATTTGCTGTGTATTATTTACCGTTCACAGAGATGGTACTGAGAGAGCAGCTACCAGATATGCCCGGCCTCTTCATGTCTTGTTAGTTAGAAAGCTGCTGCTTGCCGAATTAAGGAGTAGGCATATATTATACCGGGTATGTCTTCAGTCTGACAGGAGCGTGGATACTTCAGATATTTCAGGTCTGGGCTTTCTCCATCTGCTGTTGCAGCTTGGTGCTAGATGTCAGCACAGTTTTGCAGTCCAAAATGTGACTGCAATGCTCACTGCTAGTGGGGTGGAGGCTGATAGCAGCTGCACAGGGAGAGCCCTGGGTTCAAACAACAGGTTGCTAAGGGTGAAAAGGTGTGAAGTTCAATTGGATTCTCATGCTAGTGATAGTCCTCCAAGATAAACTGGGAGGACATGGGTACTGAGAACCTAGTTTTGATTGCAGTGTGTTTGTGTGTGTGTTCGTATTTATGTTAATAAATTCAGTGTCCCAGGAAAGTTTCCAAGTCCCAATGACATCTGGCATGGAGTGATCTCCATTCATCCCATGACCTGCTGTGGCCTCCACTCAAAGACAGAGCATGCATGCTGCCACCAGGGAAGAGCTGCTGCCTCCACCTGTGCCAGCTGCTGTCTCATGCCAGGAGTTTAGGAGGGTGCCAAGGATCCTTAAAAAAATTAGTGGTAGAGTTGATCATATTCCAGTGCATGAGCACTGTTTAAAGTATTCGTAGAGACCCTGGCTATAAACTTCCATTCTCTAATGATTTTAAATGTTTAAGTCTGTAAAATGTCATTAAGAATTACAATTAACAATATTAATTCAGGCACCGCTCTCCAACATAAACTAAAAACGTCTCAAAATATACCTGTTGAGATAGCAAAAAATTGACATTATTACCACCATTGCAAAACAGGAACACTGTGATCAGAGCAGCAGAGCTACAGTTAAGGCATCACATTCGTGAAATGTATCCAAATCTATTAAATTGGTTTTTGTATGCATTAGAATTTCAGTCAAGTGAGTCAGGACTTATTGGGATCCATTATAAAACTTGTATAGCATAATTAGTAGATTTTAAATCCAGAATTGTTTTCTGAATATCTAGTCTGTTAATCGGGATTGATATGCACCATTGCACATTACACTGGCATTTCAACCAAGAGGCTGTAACTGTTTGACCTGCCTTTGTAGGAGGATGTTGAATGATGCAGAATTCATTCTTTCCCCAGAAAAATTATTTCAAGGATTAAGAAAATCCCTACTGAAAATACAGAACTTTCTTTTAGTGTAAACTGCATAGTTTTTTTTCCTTTGGCTACTTGGATAAGCCTTATGCTTCTTTTCTGCTAGGTTTTACCTAGGTTTAACAACTGCCAACTATGTCTTTATATACTATTGACCGTGATAGAATCAGCTGTTAACTGTTGTTCAGATGATACTGTGCTAATAAATATTTTTCAAGGCCTCCCAGGTATTCTTGCAGGTTTCATCAAATGCTTTCAAAGAGCAGGGCATGCTTCTTTCAGCTCTCATTCCAGTGCTGCAAACAGAGTTGTACATTTCAGTTCAGTCACCTTCATACCTGGACACTGCAGGACCTCCCTTTGGGTCTTTGGTTACCATGATCCCTGGGCTTTTGTGATGGTCACACATAAGACCTGTATTTGTTTGTTACTGGATATATGTTCTTGCATCCAGCTCTCTGAAAGTATAGGCTAATAATTCATGTGTCCCTTCAGTGAGTCCATCGATTTTGTGATTTCCATCTATGAAAATAACCAGGAACAATTCCAGTAAAACAGTTGAATCAAAAAAATCTTCTTTTCAGATCTTTTCATTTCTCTTCAGCATACATTTCAGAAATAGGGTGGCTAGGTTTTTTTTGTTCTTCTCTAGCAATTTGCCTAAATTCAGTATCTTGTTACTTTTTCTCTCTTTCCCTTCATTTTGTCACTTGTTCCTCCGTGTGTGGTGTGCCTCTTTTGCAAGCTGCACAGAAGAAAAAAAATGCGTAAAGCAGGTGTCATTGTCTGAATTTCTTAAAGTATCCCATTTTGACTGTGTCTATATTGTAGTCTCTCTTCAGTACTGGGAAATTATTTTGTACATAAAATGTTGTCCCAGACATGTTTTCAGGGTAACAGAGAAGTACTAGCGGTGCTGATTCAACAAGGACGCATTTTTCTTTTGTAATTCCTTTGGATTGAGAGAAACAAAAAAACATGAGTGAAAGTACCATGGTAACTTCCTCCAAATAAAAAATAAAAATCAGCAAAAAGCTGTTATGATTAAGTATGCAGTAGAGGTCTTGGCCCCATTACACAGTGAATGTTGTAAATTACAAACAGGAAGTCTGTTGCCTCCAATGAATTATTTGTACTTACATGAAATACTCAATCTCACTTTTCTTCCCCTTCACTTTCAGTGGAGTTAGCTTTTTCCCAGAGAGCTTTGTTATCAGTCACTTCCCTTATCAAATGATTCCTATGTCACCAACTAAACCTAACATATCCTTTGGGTAGATCAAGGGCTCCTCATGTCTAGAGCAGGACATACATAACCAGCAGGGGAAAAGACCCACTTAGTTACTTCCCGTAGGTGAGGACAAGGATATAAAATTCCGTAATATTTGACTTCTGATTTCACAATATTCACTCATTTTTATGAAAGCTGAAAACTTAGTTTTCTTCAGTGGCAAATCACTATACCCAGTAAAAATGTTGTTTAATAAAATGGGTACAAGGAGACAAAGATGTGATACCAACAGGAACCTCATGACATACTCTGGATGTGAATACTTCTTCATCCAGATAATACTAGGTGATAGTCATAGGGCGAGGGTACTTGGTTGAAGTCAGCTACTTTGGAGCAAGTTTAAAGTGGTGGTTGTGAGTTGCAGTGACCTTTAGAGGCAGAGATGTTCATTCCTTCTGGAGACTCATTTAATCTGAATATTCTTGCACAGTATTTGCCTTGAATCCAATTTCAAGACCCAGTGATCTAAGGAAGACATGATTAATCATTAAAAGACTGGTACTTACTACATCAGTGCATTTATCTGTGGATGCGAAATATAGAGTTAACTTTGATATCTCAACCATTTAGTGCTGTTGGGACATATTCAGATTTTAGTAACATCTTGATTTTATCTGGATTTTTTAAGTTTCATTTATTTCTGTATACTACTTGGTGGTAGCATTCATTGTATTTGTTTGGTTGACAATGCTTAGACTGTCACACTTCATGAATAATTTGTCCCCCTCCTTTTTTTTTATTAATAAAGTTGACAATGACCACTTGTAATAGAACTAAACACTATAACAGATTTATGTTTATGCATACTTTTATTGTCCATAAATTATTCCATATCTTAGTGCATTAATGATGAAATGCTGGTGATCTTTAAGCACAGGTCAGACAGATGTCCAGGGAACATCTCTACTATCATTCTCTTATCCCTGCTTTTCAGTAGCTGGGACTTTAAATGTGCAAGACAGTCAGCAGCAGCCCAAAGCTGAACAATTTGTATGTGACTCCTGCATGCTGCAACTGCCTTTCCACCAGCTGGCAAGTATTCTTTTCTCCTGTTACTTTAACTTGGTTTCCTGTCTTTCTTAATCTAGAGGAAATTATTGTTCCTCAGAGCACTAACTTGAAAACTTAGAATAAAACCTAATCTTGGCTTCAANTTTAAATGTGCAAGACAGTCAGCAGCAGCCCAAAGCTGAACAATTTGTATGTGACTCCTGCATGCTGCAACTGCCTTTCCACCAGCTGGCAAGTATTCTTTTCTCCTGTTACTTTAACATGGTTTCCTGTCTTTTTTATTCTAGAGGAAATTATTGTTCCTCAGAGCACTAACTTGAAAACTTAGAATAAAACCTAATCTTGACTTCAGAATACTGTTAGCCTTTCCTTCTGTCTTGTAATCAAATATTTAACTTTTTATCTACACCTGCAGGTTTTTCATTTAGAGGTCTGCAATGACTAAGAATATTTGGTAGGATGGTATTTCACCACTAGAAACTAGTTTTACCAACTAGTTCTGGGGGTTTTTTTGTATAATTTAAATATTGTAGTAAAAAATAAATTAAATTCCATGGTCTTAATTCAGTGGAATTTGCTCCTTACCTTTATTTACTAGATGTAATTCTAATAGCTTAAAGTGATTTTGTCTGGTTTTATTTTCCTCCTGCCAGGAAGAACACAGTTTAAAGTGGTAATTAAAGCACTTTCTCCAAAAGAAGTCACCAGAATTTACACGCCTCGGCCTTTGGATAGAAATGATGGTACATTCCTTATGCGGTATCGGATGTATGGAAGTGTCACAAAAGGCTTAAAAATTGAGATACTTTATGGTGATCAGCATGTGGCTCAATCACCTTATATTTTGAAAGGTAAGGGTATTTTTTGATATAATGTAATGTGTCGAAGTTCTGAATTAGGATATATTTGAAACTGCAGTACCTGGGCTGTGGTAGCTGTGGACAGCTCAAACAGTTCTGAATCCCCTGTGTGCTTGACAGGTTCACAGAAATGGAGTTTCATTTAGCAGAATGATTTCACCCTGATAATACAAAGTCTTGTATTTCTGAAAAGAGAAGAATGTTGCTGTTTTCTCAGTTACACTTCAGAATTCCAGAAATTATAGGAAGGATGATTTCCCAGGAAAACTGTGGAAAACATGGTATAAAAATGCCAAGCCACTGTAATGTATAAATTATGTGTGCTGTAGAATCACAAATGCAGTCTCTGGGTGCTTTGTTTTCCACAGAACCAGTTTATCATGAATACTGTGACTGTCCTGTAGAAGATCCTGAGGTCTGGCAGGACATGATGTCCTGTCCATCCCAAGAGCCTCAGATTACAAAAGACTTCATTTCATTTCCCACCATTGACCTGCAGCGAATGCTTAAGGAAATCCCAGCAAAGTTCAGCCAAACAAGAGGTGCTATTGTTCATTACACTATCCTGGATAATCACATCTACCGGCGCTCCTTAGGGAAGTACACAGACTTCAAGATGTTCTCTGATGAAATGTTCCTGTCACTGGCCAGGAAGGTATCAGTTTGGATCATGTCAGACGATTAAGGCAATATCACAGAACCACAGAGTGGTTGGGGTGGGAAGGGACCTCTGGAGAACATCTAGTCCAACTCCCCTGCCGAAGCAGGTTCACCCAGAACTGGTTGCACAGGATCATCTCCGGGGTGGGTGTTGAATATCCACAGCCTGTCCGGGCAGCCTGTTCCATGGCCCTGTCATCCTCACAGTAAGGAAGTTTTCCCTCATATTCAGATGGCATTTCCTGTGTTTAGGTATATGGCTGTTTTCCCTTGTCCTGTCGCTGAGCACCATTGGAAAGAGTCTGGTCCCATCCTTTTGACAGCTGCCCTTGAGATATTTGTGAGCATTGACAAGATCCCTTCTCAGTTGTCTCTGTCCAGGCTAAACATATTTAAATATGGCAGTACTGCAATTGTTGTTTTATCTTCACATGTATAATTCCTGAAGTAAGATTTGACCTTCCATCAAGACAACACTGGGTGTTAGGAGTAGTGTGTGGGGGCTGGTCCTGGCAGCAATGAAAATGCTTGGAAAGCTCCAAGGTCTAAGGCCCATCTGGGAGCTGTTTCATGGCCTCTGGGTGTTCCTTTCAAACTTGCTTGCAGGGCAGAAGCTTGGAATTTGTGCATTAAACACGGCTAAATCTCTGAACTATCCAGTAGGTGCACTGAGTCTGACATGGGAGAACTGAGGAATAGATGTAAGAGTGACAGACAGCTTCTCCATGTTATTCTCCTTTCTTGGGTACACATCTAGGTTCGTCTTCCTGACGTGGAGTTTTATCTCAATGTTGGAGACTGGCCAGTTGAGCATCGGAAAGCTAATGATACCCCTGGGCCTGTACCTGTCATCTCCTGGTGTGGCTCTGTGGATTCCAGAGATATCGTCCTGCCGACGTATGATGTAACCCACTCAACTCTGGAAACCCTGCGTGGAGTCACCAATGATCTCCTTTCCATTCAAGGAAATACAGGTGAATTAGAGACTGGATTTAAAAAGAATTAGTGATTTCCATCGAAGAAGCAAGTTGTGTTCAGATGTGTTGAAGTCTTCAGTTAAAAGTGCCCTGGGACATATCTGAATACAAGCAGCTTAGTCTTTACAGATTGCAAACACTTCTCAACACTGCCACTAAGCAGGTGTATCATTTAGAACCAAAATTTTAAGAAGTCCAGTTTGCAATAAACATGAATTTTACATTAAAGGTATCCAGAAGATGCCTACTGTGACCTGGCAAAGGAAAAAATAATGTAATTAAAAGGCCTTTCTCCTCAGTAAAGGGCTCAAATATGTTTCTTCTAATCAAACAGTAACCATTTTCCTGACTGTGTTGTGGACCAGTGTTGTGTTTACAAAAAAATTAATTTGAATTCTGAAGGAAGTAAGCTGATACTATGCTGCAGCCTCTTTCAAATTAGAAAACATTGTCTATATGAAAAAATACCTCAGAGTGAGACCTCTTGAATTGCTTTTCTGGCTTTGGAAGAGGAGTTGGCTTTACTGACAGGTGTCTTCCTCCCCCTCAGGAAATTAAAGAATACTTAAGGATCAAACAATTGGCATAAGCAATACCTAAGGAGTTAAACTGGAGTGCAAAGTTATTTCTTTTTATTTAATTAGTTCTCAGTTCCTCTTTTCTTTATTAGTTTTTAAATTAAATATTTCAATTAAATGATCAATTAGAGGCATTGTGTGTTTACTGATTTAGTACAGCTGCTTTTCCAGTTAGGAGACAGTAAGAGACTACTCCATTTAGTAGGTCCTTTAGGGAAATTTTCAACAGAAAGAAGAAAGGTGAGGAAGGGCATAGTTAATGCAGTAAGCAGAGATTAAGTCTTTCAGACTCTTGTTAAGTGTTTAGAGGACACAACATAGCCATTTATTTTCTTTTTTAAGGCATCATTAAGTGGTTCTTCAAGGACCTAACTAAATTGCTGGGTAACAGAGGTGGATTTTACTAAAGAAATTAGGTTATTGTGGCAGGCTTTATGGATGGAGAATTGCTTTAATTATTAGTATTTTCCTTACGTATTTTATTATAATCCCTTAGGTAGCTTTCAAGATAGTTGAAGTTAGTGACATACAAAATTGTTGAGTGGAAAAGCAATTCACCAATTTTCCTTGTATGAGTTTCTCATCCCAAAATTCAAACCAGAATTGGGAGTTTAACCCTGTGATTAATAAGTGGTTATGGGAAACCATGCCTGTCTTACCGTGTCTCCAAGTGTAATGCCACTGTCAAACCAAGTTCCTTATTTGGCTTGAACAGATCCTGAACATTTCACTGCTGTTTGCTTTTGCCTTATCACTCACTGCCCATAGGCCCCTTCTGGGAAAACAAAACTGAGCGGGCTTTATTCAGAGGTCGAGACAGCCGAGAAGAACGTCTCCATCTTGTCAAGTTATCCAAGGAAAATCCAGAACTACTAGATGCTGGAATAACTGGATATTTCTTCTTCAGAGAAAAAGAAAAAGAGCTGGGGAAGGCTCAGCTGATGGGCTTCTTTGACTTCTTTAAGGTAGCAATCAAATTATAGTTTTGGATTAATTTTGCTGTCAGGTTCTTACCAACTGAAAAGACAAAGCTTACTTTTGTTAATTATTTTCAGTAAACAAAACAATTATGCTGCTGTAAGAGCACAGGTCCATGCAGAGTAGATAAACCACCTGTAATCAATGTCCTAGTGTGACACACTTGTAGAGAAAGCCAAGGAAGACCTTTGGAGAGAAATCTTGGCTTATTTTTATGTTTTAATGGACTGAGAAAGTGGATTTCTCACCATCAGGGTTTCTTTGATTCGGAGTAAATATGAAAACAATGGACACAACTTATATCCATTGCAAGTGCACTGTGGATGTCAGAAAGAGTCTTTGTAGTAACAAATTAGAAAAATAGATTAGTGTTTTTGTTGTACTTTAACATACAAATTCTACTGCAAGAAAGATATAAAAAATAAAGGAGACAGAGTCCTGTATAAAGCCATTACAATATATAGCAATTGAAATTCTGAAGTTCAGTATTTCAGAAATGCTGTAGCAGCCAAGAACATCTGCCAAAGCAGTACATTCATGGTTATTTCTAGTATAATATTTCAGCTTATTTTATATAATAATATGTTTAGGTTATTCTAGATAATAATGTTAAGTCAGAATAAATTTACTCTGTTTGAATTGAAATATAGATTAGTTTTATTTCCTTCCCTGCTGTAGCCCTTGCTCTGTCCCAAGACATTTCAATAGGACACCCATCAGGCAGCTCACGTGACATAAAGGTTCTTGACTGTCAGCCTGGTGTTGAAAACAAATCCTTTTTCCATTATGTTATCCAGAAGACCATGAAGCTACATGTGCTTAATGCTGAAACGAGTTTGAAGATGGAAATGAATAAACCTGATTACTTCTTGCCTGTTAAAATAACAATTTATACAGTCATTGTTCCCGTTCTGATACAAAACATTTCACCTTTTTTTCCTCTCTCTTCACACTGTAGTACAAATACCAAGTGAATGTAGATGGCACTGTCGCAGCTTACAGGTTTCCATACCTCCTGCTGGGGGACAGCCTGGTATTGAAGCAAGATTCCCAGTACTATGAACACTTTTATATTGGATTAAAACCTTGGAAACATTATGTTCCAGTTAAGAGAAACTTAGAGGACTTGCTAGAGAAAATAAAATGGGCTAAGGTAAGTTCCATTATTGATTCAAGTTCAAAGTGATGAACAAACATGTAAACAGTTTATCTTAATAGTCTCTTCTTTTGTATTTACACATATATATATATATTGCATGAACTCTGTTGAGATCCTGGAATAAAGGAAGTACATTTTGTTGTTAGTATAAAATGGGAAGGCCTTATTTGAAATAACTATTTAGGGCAGTACTTAAGTGTTCATTTTAAGTATGGGCAGAAGAGTTCATGAGTCAGAGCCTTAGCATACTGACTAAGGTAATTGTGAAAGAAACAACTAGATTCCTAGATACCATTTAATTAATGCTGTAGCTTTTTTAGGCCCTGACTTGAGCAGAAGTTACTGCATGTTCTGTTTGAATGTACAAAAAATTGATGCTCTCTGTAACGTGCTCAGAGTGAGAGCCTGGGTTCCTGTAAGCAAACAGATACAATTCTGTGATTGAAAACACACCATTGGTGCTTTAAGTCAAAGTGCTATTAAGGTTAAAAAAGCACAGAAGAAGTTTTATCTTCTGAGAGTACTGTAATTCTACCTAAGGAATCAGAGGAGAATACTAAAAGCTTTGAAACATAGACTTTCAAAGAGCTTGAGAATAAGTACATGAATTCATGCAGTTATTTTTAAAAAGAAGACATTGAATTCCGTTGCATTGTACAGGACAAGAGCTGTGGTTTTGTCCTCTGTAAAACTAAGTAGGTCTCGGAGATAGAACTGATTTTGAAGAGGCTTGTGACTTGGACAAAATGGTAGAGCAGTAATCAACTGAGTTTTCAAAATTGTACAGTTAGTCATGAAAATTTTTATTGATAGCCCTAAGGAGCAGTAATGACAATAAAAGCAATCCACTATTTTTAAACAAATCTGCAATTTTAATAATGCCTTTGCAATCTACCAGTAATTGCAGTTAATTTTGCAGATTTGAATAGCCCATTTAATAAAACTTCTAATGCTAGTCGGGCTTTGAGTAACTCACTGATTGCTCTGTTATTCATTTGTTTCATCTGAATTTTCCAGAAAAATGATGAGGAAGCAAGAAAAATTG